>JAWNOP010000010.1:12500-15000 GCA_035045925.1 Drosophila atripex
CGTGTGCAAATCGCAATGAATGGCGTTTACGCCTTTAGGAACTATTACTTACGCGCGCCCCTCCAGCAATGCCTCCTCGCAAGTGAAGTCAATGTTATGCCGTCTCTTGTTTCCAAAGAGAACGAAGCTGCGTCGTTTTTTATCTGGTTTTGAAAGCAATTGAGAGGCTTGTACGTGGACTGGATGGTGTGGGTTAGTGACAGCTCACTGTGAATTGTGGCCGCGCTTGAAAATGCCTCTTCCTCTTCTACAACGTTGAGTTGTTGCCTTGAGAGGGCATCTGCAACGAGGTTGTCTTTGCAAGGCATGTAATGGACTTTGGCACCACACTCGTCTATGCGTTGTTTCCTCTCTTAATTTTTGTGTTCGGATTAGAACACACCAGCGGTTGGTGGTCAGTGTAGACGTTTATATCTTCGACCCCATATAGGTAGTGACGCAGCTTTTCTAGCGCCCAAACTATGGCTAACAGCTCCCTTTCGTTGGTAACGTAGTTAACCTCTCTGTCCTTTAAGGTTCTAGAGATCATAGTAATGAGTCGTCCCTCTTGGGAAAGCACTGCGCCAATGCCGTATGCTGAGGCATCTGTCATTAGATCAAATGCCTTTTTATAATCGGGGTACCTGCGGATGACATCCTCAGAGGCCAGGATGTTCCAGGCTTTTCGAAAGCTAGCCGTTGCGGCTCGGTAAATTGTACCTGGATGTTTCTGGATCGGTGTCTGCTGACATTTCCATGTTCCCCTTTTAAAATGCTCAAAATGGGCTTAGCTATTGGTGCAAAATCTTTAATAAAGCACCTATAATAGCCAGTCAAGCCCATGAATGACCTTACTTCAAACACGTTTTTAGGCTCCGAGAATTCCTTGATGGCCCTGACTTTTTCCGGGTCTGTCGTGGTCCCATCGCTGGTGACTATAAACCCCAAAAAGTTAACGCTTTTTTTGAAGAAGACCGATTTTTGCGCTGACACTCTCATGTTGGTGTCGTGCAGGCTCTTTAGAACCCAGTCCGCCCAGTATGTGGGAAAGCACTGCGCCAATGCCGTATGCTGAGGCATCTGTCGTTAGATCAAATGCCTTTTTATAATCGGGGTACCTGCGGATGACATCCTCAGAGGCCAGGATGTTCCAGGCTTTTCGAAAGCTAGCCATTGCGGCTCGGTAAATTGTACCTGGATGTTTCTGGATCTGTGTCTGCTGACATTTCCATGTTCCCCTTTTAAAATGCTCAAAATGGGCTTAGCTATTGATGCAAAATCTTTAATAAAGCACCTATAATAGCCAGTCAAGCCCATGAATGACCTTACTTCAAACACGTTTTTAGGCTCCGAGAATTCCTTGATGGCCCTGACTTTTTCCGGGTCTGTCGTGGTCCCATCGCTGGTGACTAGAAACCCCAAAAAGTTAACGCTTTTTTTTGAAGAAGACCGATTTTTGCGCTGACACTCTCATGTTGGTGTCGTGCAGGCTCTTTAGAACCCAGTACGCCCAGTATGTGGGAAAGCACTGCGCCAATGCCGTATGCTGAGGCATCTGTCGTTAGATCAAATGCCTTTTTATAATCGGGGTACCTGCGGATGACATCCTCAGAGGCCAGGATGTTCCAGGCTTTTCGAAAGCTAGCCATTGCGGCTCGGTAAATTGTACCTGGATGTTTCTGGATCTGTGTCTGCTGACATTTCCATGTTCCCCTTTTAAAATGCTCAAAATGGGCTTAGCTATTGATGCAAAATCTTTAATAAAGCACCTATAATAGCCAGTCAAGCCCATGAATGACCTTACTTCAAACACGTTTTTAGGCTCCGAGAATTCCTTGATGGCCCTGACTTTTTCCGGGTCTGTCGTGGTCCCATCGCTGGTAACTATAAACCCCAAAAAGTTAACGCTTTTTTTTGAAGAAGACCGATTTTTGCGCTGACACTCTCATGTTGGTGTCGTGCAGGCTCTTTAGAACCCAGTCCGCCAATATATGGGCGTTTTCGTCTTCTGAGAAGACGATAACATCATCGACGTAGACATAGCAAAATTTTCCAATCTGCTCTCGCAGTATGTCGTCGATGGTTCCTTGGAAGATGCTGGCAGCATTCCTCAACCCGAATGGCTGTCGGCGAAACTCGTATTTTTCCCCGTTTACGGAAAAGGAAGTTTTCTCACGGTCACGTTCTGCCAATAAAATTTGGTGGTAGCCACACTTCAAATCGAGTGTTGTGAAGAATTTGGCCTTGCCTAAATTCCCTAGTATCATAGAGATATTTGGCATGGGGTAGCGATGCGGTATTGTCCTCCCGTTTAACTTTCAAAAGTCTAATACCAGACGCATTTTGCGGTTGCCAGATTCAAGAGGGACAAATCTGGTAAGATGAAGATCGTAGCCTTCAAGTGGAATAGGGATATGAAGCATATTTTCGTGATCGTGATAACGCCATGGATAGAATGTACAGAAAATGGCGAATCTACCGGTCGGACGCCTTTCAACCCTTTGCATGGACGGATGAAATT
>JAWNOP010000010.1:17500-67005 GCA_035045925.1 Drosophila atripex
TAGGGCTAACAAAATTAACTTTGGCAAGTGCTACTGCCAGCATCAAACCCTGCAGCTCCATTGCTACCATCCTATCGAGTTAAAAGCATCTCGAATAGGTGCCCTGTATCAATTTGGGACTTTTTAGCTGACGTCAGAAGTTGATTGACGGTAGCGGAAATTTTATTAATTTGAATTTGTACTCTATTGTTTAATATGTCATGTCATCCCATTAGTTTCTCATTAAACATGTCGGTCATCCCATTAGTTTCTTCTATGACGCGCCTGTATTCCGAGAGATTCGCTGAGTGTTCTACAACGCGAGCTCCTCCCATATTAGAATTCGGCCATCAACGATGGGACTGTATTTGGCTTTAGAATAGTCCGTGACGCGTGCCGATGTTGCGGCCAAAGGCAAGCAAAAACTTATGCCAAGTGGCTAGGAAAAAAGACAATAAAAAAATGAAATATTATCAGGCGAGCGATAATATAGTCTCGATCGGCCTACCTAAGGTTGTCTTTGTGGACCACCATCCCCTTAATGAGGTCTGTGGTCCCCATGTCCGCTTCAACGGTTTTTTCTTCACATAATGGTGAAAGTTTGTTTCCTAGGCGTCTGTTGGACTTCACTAGGACTTTTCGCCAACCTCGAAGGGAAGCGTTTCCCTGTGACGACGGCGAATTTCGAGAATTTGTCGATGCACGTAAGAAAATACCTTTTATCCGTGGAGAAGATGTCTATGTGCAGCATTTCTCCTACCGGAGATGGAACTGGTGTTTCGCCAAGCTCATGTTTCTTTGGATGTCTATCGTATTTAGCCTTGGCGCAAGTCTTTCAAGAAGCGACTATTTCGATCGCTAGCTTTGTCATTTTCGGGAAGTAGTACTCAAAGAGAACCTGCTTCACGTTCTATTGTGCAGATCTGTGAGCTCTGTTGTGCTCGACAGTGAGAACTTCCCGCCTCTCATTAATTGAAAAAATGTCCGTTACTCGGTTTTTGCAGTGCCAAAATTTGGTGGCAGGGAATTGTCGAATCAATTTGTTCTGTATCACTGCTAGCGTGTGCAAATCGCAATGAATGGCGTTTACGCCTTTAGGAACTATTACTTACGCGCGCCCCTCCAGCAATGCCTCCTTGCAAGTGAAGTCAATGTTATGCCGTCTCTTGTTTCCAAAGAGAACGAAGCTGCGTCGTGTTTTATCTGGTTTTGAAAGCAATTGAGAGGCTTGTACGTGGACTGGATGGTGTGGGTTAGTGACAGCTCACTGTGAATTGTGGCCGCGCTTGAAAATGCCTCTTCCTCTTCTACAACGTTGAGTTGTTGCCTTGAGAGGGCATCTGCAACGAGGTTGTCTTTGCAAGGCATGTAATGGACTTTGGCACCACACTCGTCTATGCGTTGTTTCCTCTCTTAATTTTTGTGTTCGGATTAGAATCAGATACCGCGTAGGTCAGCGGTTGGTGGTCAGTGTAGACATTTATATCTTCGACCCCATATAGGTAGTGACGCAGCTTTTCTAGCGCCCAAACTATGGCTAACAGCTCCCTTTCGTTGGTAACGTAGTTAACCTCTCTGTCCTTTAAGGTTCTAGAGATCATAGTAATGAGTCGTCCCTCTTGGGAAAGAACTGCGCCAATGCCGTATGCTGAGGCATCTGTCGTTAGATCAAATGCCTTTTTATAATCGGGGTACCTGCGGATGACATCCTCAGAGGCCAGGATGTTCCATGCTTTTCGAAAGCTAGCCTTGCGGCTCGGTAAATTGTACCTGGATGTTTCTGGATCTGTGTCTGCTGACATTTCCATGTTCCCCTTTTAAAATGCTCAAAATGGGCTTAGCTATTGATGCAAAATCTTTAATAAAGCACCTATAATAGCCAGTCAAGCCCATGAATGACCTTACTTCAAACACGTTTTTAGGCTCCGAGAATTCCTTGATGGCCCTGACTTTTTCCGGGTCTGTCATGGTCCCATCGCTGGTGACTATAAACCCCAAAAAGTTAACGCTTTTTTTGAAGAAGACCGATTTTTGCGCTGACACTCTCATGTTGGTGTCGTGCAGGCTCTTTAGAACCCAGTCCGCCCAGTATGTGGGAAAGCACTGCGCCAATGCCGTATGCTGAGGCATCTGTCGTTAGATCAAATGCCTTTTTATAATCGGGGTACCTGCGGATGACATCCTCAGAGGCCAGGATGTTCCAGGCTTTTCGAAAGCTAGCCATTGCGGCTCGGTAAATTGTACCTGGATGTTTCTGGATCTGTGTCTGCTGACATTTCCATGTTCCCCTTTTAAAATGCTCAAAATGGGCTTAGCTATTGATGCAAAATCTTTAATAAAGCACCTATAATAGCCAGTCAAGCCCATGAATGACCTTACTTCAAACACGTTTTTAGGCTCCGAGAATTCCTTGATGGCCCTGACTTTTTCCGGGTCTGTCGTGGTCCCATCGCTGGTGACTATAAAACCCAAAAAGTTAACGCTTTTTTTTGAAGAAGACCGATTTTTGCGCTGACACTCTCATGTTGGTGTCGTGCAGGCTCTTTAGAACCCAGTCCGCCAATATATGGGCGTTTTCGTCTTCTGAGAAGACGATAACATCATCGACGTAGACATAGCAAAATTTTCCAATCTGCTCTCGCAGTATGTCGTCGATGGTTCCTTGGAAGATGCTGGCAGCATTCCTCAACCCGAATGGCTGTCGGCGAAACTCGTATTTTTCCCCGTTTACGGAAAAGGAAGTTTTCTCACGGTCACGTTCTGCCAATATAATTTGGTGGTAGCCACACTTCATATCGAGTGTTGTGAAGAATTTGGCCTTGCCTAAATTCCCTAGTATCATAGAGATATTTGGCATGGGGTAGCGATGCGGTATTGTCCTCCCGTTTAACTTTCAAAAGTCTAATACCAGACGCATTTTGCGGTTGCCAGATTCAAGAGGGACAAATCTGGTAAGATGAAGATCGTAGCCTTCAAGTGGAATAGGGATATGAAGCATTTTTTCGTGATCGTGATAACGCCATGGATAGAATGTACTGAAAATGGCGAATCTACCGGTCGGACGCCTTTCAACCCTTTGCATGGACGGATGAAATTTTTTGATGCGCCCGTGTCTATTAAAAGCTTCATTTCTACCCCCGCTACTCTTCGTCTGATGACGGGTAGCAGGGACTTTCCCCTAAAAAATTAAAGACGTCCGAATCATAATCTTTAATGGCGTCGTCATCAATATCTTGAGCCGCGTTTGATGCTGCGGCGGTATATTTCACCCCGGTTTTGCCTGCGTCCTGAGCGTCATGGTTAACCCTCTGCCTTTTGTATGGGGCCGATCGATCGGACTCGGTCGGCTTCCTGTTTTGGTATGCCGGGGCTTGAGATGGCTTAAGCATCATGAACAGTGATGAGTCAATGTCCATGGACTCAGGGTTGCCTCCACTGTGCGTGGCAGAGTGTACTTGCGCCATGTGTTGCTTGGTGTAGTATGTATTTTTGCAAGTGCTTGTCTGGGCATTTGTACTCCTGATTTCTGGTAAATGAAGCCGCGAAAGAGTATCTTTCGTGGTTGGATTCCACTTCTTGCGCCAAAGCGAGAGCTGGAGGCATATCTTTCGGTTTTGCCGAAAAAGGACGTCCGTAAGGCTGCGCTTGAGTCCCGAGATAAATACTCGGAGTTCGTCATCCCGGAATTTGTCACACAAAACTTCTGCCGCCGAGGTTTCGTACGACATGGTGGTGGCTTTGTTGGTTAGCAAGGTGAGTTTTTTCTCGACCTCGTCATAGTACTGTAGGAGGGTCATTTTTCTCTGCCCGAGAGTAACCATCTCCTGCTCGATGACGTGAATCTGACGCTTATAAAGTCGAGTACGTAAAGTCGAGTCGATTTATATTCACGCGAGCTATTCACGTTATTCTTACAAATATAATACGCGTCTTGTGCTCCCGTAAATTCGGGCAGGCACATGACGCATCTAGGGGCTCGTCACATTTGATGTTTTCCCTAATTACTATAGATTCAAAGACTTTGACTTATGGAGCCTCCGCTTGGGCGGGAGCGATTTGTGCTGCGTTGACCTGTTCGGTCAGCTGGTGTATAGCCAGTCGTAGTTCCTACGCGTTCCAGTTTTTCCTACGTAGGCTTTCAATATTGGCTTCTTGAACGGCATGTTGCACGGCCGCCTGTATAGTGGCTGTCATTTGTTCCATGCTGAAAGCCATGTTCGCGTATGTGAGTGCGCTAGAGTTTGCGCTTTTTGGGGTGGAAAATATAGTCGGCCCTTCGGTCTCGAACTCAGAATCACTGGAGCCGTAGCTATCGAATCGCACGAAAAAGTGTAATTCATACTTGAATTGTATGATCACTGAGGCAATTGGGCTGGTGAGGGGGACGAGGGGGCTGAGCTGCCGCGTTAGTTATGTGTGCGGGCTCATCGAACTGCGCTATTGCTTTGCCAAGTAGAGACAAGGTGAGGGGTGCGCGGGGACTGAGCCTCCGCTTATGACAAACAACGAAAAATAAAAACAACAAAGTGCCACACACTGCATGCGCGGCCGTACCGTATTCTCGAAAATGGAGTGGGGAAATAAAACGGAGAAGAAAAATAAATAACCAAGACTGCGCAACGAATACCAACAATTCTTGTGTAACAAAAGAGACATATAAAAGCTGAATTAAATACACACAATTATACGAATTATTCTGGATTGGAAAATAAGTTTTGAACTTTTGCCCTGGTTAAGAATTTTTTATTCCGCACTTTTTGTGTTGTTATATAAAGATAATTATTTATTCACTCATACAAAAAGGAAATGCAAACAATAAAATGTTTTAACGCTAAACCGTCAGCCAATTAATGGAAATTAATTGAAGTGAAAAAGTTAATGGGGCAGCATTTGTTTTTTTTTTTGCTGTTAGTGTAAGGAAAAATATGTCACTATTCTTACCATTCTCTTTTTTTATTGAAAGAAAAATCTAATGCAGACGTAAAGGGTTTAAAAGTATGTAAACGAAAGTGATCACTTACATGACTTTTACGTTGGGCGCCAGTTAATTAATATATTGGGGTCAGGGTGTATTTAGTTATATTTAGTTATCCCTCGCTGCAGTCAGTCGTGGGACGTCACAGGCGTGGGTGTCCCTGGCGGTTGCCGGAGTTACTACTCCTTGTAGGTAGTAGTGTTGATTGAGTCCCTGGCGGTTGCCGAGGGAGATTTCTTTTGTAACGGGAATTATGGAATACTTCTATATTCAGTGAAGCAGGTTACGTTCACTTAACCGGTGAGGGTAAGGAAGACTGAGAACGTTACGTTCCATAGTGACGTTCAGGGAAAGCGAGCTGGCCACTCCTGGAGCCCTCTTCTGGGCTGTGTCATGACTGACCAATCGGGTTTGACGATGGCACTTTCTGCAAAGGTTGCGAGATATGTGCCCCTTATATGGACACAGGTGCCATTATCCACACACACACGATCCGGGCGATCATTTATAATTACTATCCCCGCATCAACGTAAGTGATGGGGTGTAAATCGCTTTGTTGGATCTCGCAATGCGCCGTGCCTCCAGCGTGGAGCTCTTGAGCGCATAATCTTTTCGTGCCAGCCGGCAGAATGTAGCCCCTGATGTAGAGGAGCAGATTTCTACCGTTTGGATGTCACCATCGCATTCAGCAAGCATGTTGTCTTCCAGCCAGAGTATGGTGTTGTGGTGTGACACCGGGAAAATGGTGATCTTGTTGCAGGCCGACTTGATTTTTGGAAACTTAATGATAAAGTGTAAGATCTTTTCGGATTGTAAAATTTTAACGGACGATACGGACAAAACATTCCTAATCGCGGACTCGGTGGGTTCCATCCACATGCCTTCTAGGTCTGCATGATCTAAGATGCTAGGGCTAACAACATTAACTTTGGCAAGTGCTACTGCCAGCATCAAACCCTACAGCTCCATTGCTACCATCCTATCGAGTTAAAAGCATCTCGAATAGGTGCCCTGTATCAATTTGGGACTTTTTAGCTGACGTCAGAAGTTGATTGACGGTAGCGGAAATTTTATTAATTTGAATTTGTACTCTATTGTTTAATATGTCATGTCATACCATTAGTTTCTCATTAAACATGTCGGTCATCGCATTAGTTTCTTCTATGACGCGCCTGTATTCCGAGAGATTCGCTGAGTGTTCTACAATGCGAATTCCTCCCATATTAGAATTCGGCCATCAACGATGGGACTGTATTTGGCTTTAGAATAGTCCGTGACGCGTGCCGATGTTGCGGCCAAAGGCAAGCAAAAACTTATGCCAAGTGGCTAGGAAAAAGGACAATAAAAAAATGAAATATTATCAGGCGAGCGATAATATAGTCTCGCTCGGCCTACCTAAGGTTGTCTTTGTGGACCACCCTCCCCTTAATGAGGTCTGTGGTCCCCATATCCGCTTCAACGGTTTTTTCTTCACATAATGGTGAAAGTTTGTTTCCTAGGCGTCTGTTGGACTTCACTAGGACTTTTTCGCCAACCTCGAGGGGAAGCGTTTCCCTCTGCCGGAGCTTGTCTTGGGCGAGTTTTATCTTATCCTGTATTTCGTAATGTGGCTCATTCGACTATGTCTGAACCACGTCGGCCGGCCTCTTGTCGATGAACGATTGGAACGATTTGTTATATCTGGCCGTATCCAGTAGGGTCAGCTCTACGGTATCGCTAATACCTTTATCAATTTTAAGGTATCTAGCAAGCTCTACCAGAGTGCTGTGGAAGCGTTCCACTTGTCCGTTTGAGACACTGTGGAGGGGCGGTGCATTTGAGATGGTAACGCCGAAGTGGTTTGCCAGCATGGCCACGATGGTGTGCGAGTTCAGCGACGGTTCGTTGTCGCAATATATGACCTTGGCTTTAGGGAAAATGTTCATCCGCTGCAGTAGCGCTTTGAGCGGTTGAGGTCCTCTATAGTTCTAGAGGGAACTGGTTGGACGACGGCAAATTTCGAGAATTTGTCGATGCACTTAAAGAAATACCTTTTAACCGTGGAGAAGATGTCTATGTGCAGCATTTCTCTTACCGGAGATGGAACTGGTGTTTCGCCAAGCTCATGTTTCTTTGGATGTCTGTCGTATTTAGCCTTGGCGCAAGTCTTTCAAGAAGCGACTATTTCGTTCGCTAGCTTTGTCATTTTCGGGAAGTAGTTCTCAAAGAGAACCAGCTTCACGTTCTATTGTGCAGATCTGTGAGCTCTGTTGTGCTCGACAGAGAGAACTTCCCGCCTCTCATTAATTGCAAAAATGTCCGTTACTCGGTTTTTGCAGTGCCAAAATTTGGTGGCAGGGAATTGTCGAATCAATTTGTTCTGTATCACTGCTAGCGTGTGCAAATCGCAATGAATGGCGTTTACGCCTTTAGGAACTATTACTTACGCGCGCCCCTCCAGCAATGCCTCCTTGCAAGTGAAGTCAATGTTATGCCGTCTCTTGTTTCCAAAGAGAACGAAGCTGCGTCGTGTTTTATCTGGTTTTGAAAGCAATTGAGAGGCTTGTACGTGGACTGGATGGTGTGGGTTAGTGACAGCTCACTGTGAATTGTGGCCGCGCTTGAAAATGCCTCTTCCTCTTCTACAACGTTGAGTTGTTGCCTTGAGAGGGCATCTGCAACGAGGTTGTCTTTGCAAGGCATGTAATGGACTTTGGCACCACACTCGTCTATGCGTTGTTTCCTCTCTTAATTTTTGTGTTCGGATTAGAATCAGATACCGCGTAGGTCAGCGGTTGGTGGTCAGTGTAGACGTTTATATCTTCGACCCCATATAGGTAGTGACGCAGCTTTTCTAGCGCCCAAACTATGGCTAACAGCTCCCTTTCGTTGGTAACGTAGTTAACCTCTCTGTCCTTTAAGGTTCTAGAGATCATAGTAATGAGTCGTCCCTCTTGGGAAAGAACTGCGCCAATGCCGTATGCTGAGGCATCTGTCGTTAGATCAAATGCCTTTTTATAATCGGGGTACCTGCGGATGACATCCTCAGAGGCCAGGATGTTCCATGCTTTTCGAAAGCTAGCCTTGCGGCTCGGTAAATTGTACCTGGATGTTTCTGGATCTGTGTCTGCTGACATTTCCATGTTCCCCTTTTAAAATGCTCAAAATGGGCTTAGCTATTGATGCAAAATCTTTAATAAAGCACCTATAATAGCCAGTCAAGCCCATGAATGACCTTACTTCAAACACGTTTTTAGGCTCCGAGAATTCCTTGATGGCCCTGACTTTTTCCGGGTCTGTCATGGTCCCATCGCTGGTGACTATAAACCCCAAAAAGTTAACGCTTTTTTTTGAAGAAGACCGATTTTTGCGCTGACACTCTCATGTTGGTGTCGTGCAGGCTCTTTAGAACCCAGTCCGCCCAGTATGTGGGAAAGCACTGCGCCAATGCCGTATGCTGAGGCATCTGTCGTTAGATCAAATGCCTTTTTATAATCGGGGTACCTGCGGATGACATCCTCAGAGGCCAGGATGTTCCAGGCTTTTCGAAAGCTAGCCATTGCGGCTCGGTAAATTGTACCTGGATGTTTCTGGATCTGTGTCTGCTGACATTTCCATATTCCCCTTTTAAAATGCTCAAAATGGGCTTAGCTATTGATGCAAAATCTTTAATAAAGCACCTATAATAGCCAGTCAAGCCCATGAATGACCTTACTTCAAACACGTTTTTAGGCTCCGAGAATTCCTTGATGGCCCTGACTTTTTCCGGGTCTGTCGTGGTCCCATCGCTGGTGACTATAAAACCCAAAAAGTTAACGCTTTTTTTTGAAGAAGACCGATTTTTGCGCTGACACTCTCATGTTGGTGTCGTGCAGGCTCTTTAGAACCCAGTCCGCCAATATATGGGCGTTTTCGTCTTCTGAGAAGACGATAACATCATCGACGTAGACATAGCAAAATTTTCCAATCTGCTCTCGCAGTATGTCGTCGATGGTTCCTTGGAAGATGCTGGCAGCATTCCTCAACCCGAATGGCTGTCGGCGAAACTCGTATTTTTCCCCGTTTACGGAAAAGGAAGTTTTCTCACGGTCACGTTCTGCCAATAAAATTTGGTGGTAGCCACACTTCAAATCGAGTGTTGTGAAGAATTTGGCCTTGCCTAAATTCCCTAGTATCATAGAGATATTTGGCATGGGGTAGCGATGCGGTATTGTCCTCCCGTTTAACTTTCAAAAGTCTAATACCAGACGCATTTTGCGGTTGCCAGATTCAAGAGGGACAAATCTGGTAAGATGAAGATCGTAGCCTTCAAGTGGAATAGGGATATGAAGCATATTTTCGTGATCGTGATAACGCCATGGATAGAATGTACTGAAAATGGCGAATCTACCGGTCGGACGCCTTTCAACCCTTTGCATGGACGGATGAAATTTTTTGATGCGCCCGTGTCTATTAAAAGCTTCATTTCTACCCCCGCTACTCTTCGTCTGATGACGGGTAGCAAAGTTAAAGACGTCCGAATCATAATCTTTAATGGCGTCGTCATCAATATCTTGAGCCGCGTTTGATGCTGCGGCGGTATATTTCACCCCGGTTTTGCCTGCGTCCTGAGCGTCATGGTTAACCCTCTGCCTTTTGTATGGGGCCGATCGATCGGACTCGGTCGGCTTCCTGTTTTGGTATGCCGGGGCTTGAGATGGCTTAAGCATCATGAACAGTGATGAGTCAATGTCTATGGACTCAGGGTTGCCTCCACTGTGCGTGGCAGAGTGTACTTGCGCCATGTGTTGCTTGGTGTAGTATGTATTTTTGCAAGTGCTTGTCTGGGCATTTGTACTCCTGTTTTCTGGTAAATGAAGCCGCGAAAGAGTATCTTTCGTGGTTGGATTCCACTTCTTGCGCCAAAGCGAGAGCTGGAGGCATATCTTTCGGTTTTGCCGAAAAAGGACGTCCGTAAGGCTGCGCTTGAGTCCCGAGATAAATACTCGGAGTTCGTCATCCCGGAATTTGTCACACAAAACTTCTGCCGCCGAGGTTTCGTACGACATGGTGGTGGCTTTGTTGGTTAGCAAGGTGAGTTTTTTCTCGACCTCGTCATAGTACTGTAGGAGGGTAATTTTTCTCTGCCCGAGAGTAACCATCTCCTGCTCGATGACGTGAATCTGACGCTTATAAAGTCGAGTACGTAAAGTCGAGTCGATTCACGTTATTCTTACAAATATAATACGGGTCTTGTGCTCCCGTAAATTCGGGCAGGCACATGACGCATCTAAGGGCTCGTCACATTTGATGTTTTCCCTAATTTCTATAGATTCAAAGACTTTGACTTATGGAGCCTCCGCTTGGGCGGGAGCGATTTGTGCTGCGTTGACCTGTTCGGTCAGCTGGTGTATAGCCAGTCGTAGTTCCTACGCGTTCCAGTTTTTCCTACGTAGGCTTTCAATATTGGCTTCTTGAACGGCATGTTGCACGGCCGCCTGTATAGTGGCTGTCATTTGTTCCATGCTGAAAGCCATGTTCGCGTATGTGAGTGCGCTAGAGTTTGCGCTTTTTGGGGTGAAAAATATAGTCGGCCCTTCGGTCTCGAACTCAGAATCACTGGAGCCGTAGCTATCGAATCGCACGAAAAAGTGTAATTCATACTTGAATTGTATGATCACTGAGGCAATTGGGCTGGTGAGGGGGACGAGGGGGCTGAGCTGCCGCTTTAGTTATGTGTGCGGGCACATCGAACTGCGCTATTGCTTTGCCAAGTAGAGACAAGGTGAGGGGTGCGCGGGGACTGAGCCTCCGCTTATGACAAACAACGAAAAATAAAAACAACAAAGTGCCACACACTGCATGCGCGGCCGTACCGTATTCTCGAAAATGGAGTGGGGAAACAAAACGGAGAAGAAAAATAAATAACCAAGACTGCGCAACGAATACCAACAATTCTTGTGTAACAAAAAGAGACATATAAAAGCTGAATTAAATACACACAATTATACGAATTATTCTGGATTGGAAAATAAGTTTTGAACTTTTGCCCTGGTTAAGAATTTTTTATTCCGCACTTTTTGTGTTGTTATATAAAGATAATTATTTATTCACTCATACAAAAAGGAAATGCAAACAATAAAATGTTTTAACGCTAAACCGTCAGCCAATTAATGGAAATTAATTGAAGTGAAAAAGTTAATGGGGCAGCATTTGTTTTTTTTTGCTGTTAGTGTAAGGAACAATATGTCACTATTCTTACCATTCTCTTTTTTTATTGAAAGAAAAATCTAATGCAGACGTAAAGGGTTTAAAAGTATGTAAACGAAAGTGATCACTTACATGACTTTTACGTTGGGCGCCAGTTAATTAATATATTGGGGTCAGGGTGTATTTAGTTATATTTAGTTATCCCTCGCTGCAGTCAGTCGTGGGACGTCACAGGCGTGGGTGTCCCTGGCGGTTGCCGGAGTTACTACTCCTTGTAGGTAGTAGTGTTGATTGAGTCCCTGGCGGTTGCCGAGGGAGATTTCTTTTGTAACGGGAATTATGGAATACTTCTATATTCAGTGAAGCAGGTTACGTTCACTTAACCGGTGAGGGTAAGGAAGACTGAGAACGTTACGTTCCATAGTGACGTTCAGGGAAAGCGAGCTGGCCACTCCTGGAGCCCTCTTCTGGGCTGTGTCATGACTGACCAATCGGGTTTGACGATGGCACTTTCTGCAAAGGTTGCGAGATATGTGCCCCTTATATGGACACAGGTGCCATTATCCACACACACACGATCCGGGCGATCATTTATAATTACTATCCCCGCATCAACGTAAGTGATGGGGTGTAAATCGCTTTGTTGGATCTCGCAATGCGCCGTGCCTCCAGCGTGGAGCTCTTGAGCGCATAATCTTTTTCGTGCCAGCCGGCAGAATGTAGCCCCTGATGTAGAGGAGCAGATTTCTACCGTTTGGATGTCACCATCGCATTCAGCAAGCATGTTGTCTTCCAGCCAGAGTATGGTGTTGTGGTGTGACACCGGGAAAACGGTGATCTTGTTGCAGGCCGACTTGATTTTTGGAAACTTAATGATAAAGTGTAAGATCTTTTCGGATTGTAAAATTTTAACGGACGATACGGACAAAACATTCCTAATCGCGGACTCGGTGGGTTCCATCCACATGCCTTCTAGGTCTGCATGATCTAAGATGCTAGGGCTAACAACATTAACTTTGGCAAGTGCTACTGCCAGCATGAAACCCTACAGCTCCATTGCTACCATCCTATCGAGTTAAAAGCATCTCGAATAGGTGCCCTGTATCAATTTGGGACTTTTTAGCTGACGTCAGAAGTTGATTGACGGTAGCGGAAATTTTATTAATTTGAATTTGTACTCTATTGTTTAATATGTCATGTCATACCATTAGTTTCTCATTAAACATGTCGGTCATCCCATTAGTTTCTTCTATGACGCGCCTGTATTCCGAGAGATTCGCTGAGTGTTCTACAATGCGAATTCCTCCCATATTAGAATTCGGCCATCAACGATGGGACTGTATTTGGCTTTAGAATAGTCCGTGACGCGTGCCGATGTTGCGGCCAAAGGCAAGCAAAAACTTATGCCAAGTGGCTAGGAAAAAGGACAATAAAAAAATGAAATATTATCAGGCGAGCGATAATATAGTCTCGCTCGGCCTACCTAAGGTTGTCTTTGTGGACCACCCTCCCCTTAATGAGGTCTGTGGTCCCCATATCCGCTTCAACGGTTTTTTCTTCACATAATGGTGAAAGTTTGTTTCCTAGGCGTCTGTTGGACTTCACTAGGACTTTTTCGCCAACCTCGAGGGGAAGCGTTTCCCTCTGCCGGAGCTTGTCTTGGGCGAGTTTTATCTTATCCTGTATTTCGTAATGTGGCTCATTCGACTATGTCTGAACCACGTCGGCCGGCCTCTTGTCGATGAACGAATGGAACGATTTGTTATATCTGGCCGTATCCAGTAGGGTCAGCTCTACGGTATCGCTAATACCTTTATCAATTTTAAGGTATCTAGCAAGCTCTACCAGAGTGCTGTGGAAGCGTTCCACTTGTCCGTTTGAGACACTGTGGAGGGGCGGTGCATTTGAGATGGTAACGCCGAAGTGGTTTGCCAGCATGGCCACGATGGTGTGCGAGTTCAGCGACGGTTCGTTGTCGCAATATATGACCTTGGCTTTAGGGAAAATGTTCATCCGCTGCAGTAGCGCTTTGAGCGGTTGAGGTCCTCTATAGTTCTAGAGGGAACTGGTTGGACGACGGCAAATTTCGAGAATTTGTCGATGCACTTAAAGAAATACCTTTAACCGTGGAGAAGATGTCTATGTGCAGCATTTCTCTTACCGGAGATGGAACTGGTGTTTCGCCAAGCTCATGTTTCTTTGGATGTCTGTCGTATTTAGCCTTGGCGCAAGTCTTTCAAGAAGCGACTATTTCGTTCGCTAGCTTTGTCATTTTCGGGAAGTAGTTCTCAAAGAGAACCAGCTTCACGTTCTATTGTGCAGATCTGTGAGCTCTGTTGTGCTCGACAGAGAGAACTTCCCGCCTCTCATTAATTGCAAAAATGTCCGTTACTCGGTTTTTGCAGTGCCAAAATTTGGTGGCAGGGAATTGTCGAATCAATTTGTTCTGTATCACTGCTAGCGTGTGCAAATCGCAATGAATGGCGTTTACGCCTTTAGGAACTATTACTTACGCGCGCCCCTCCAGCAATGCCTCCTTGCAAGTGAAGTCAATGTTATGCCGTCTCTTGTTTCCAAAGAGAACGAAGCTGCGTCGTGTTTTATCTGGTTTTGAAAGCAATTGAGAGGCTTGTACGTGGACTGGATGGTGTGGGTTAGTGACAGCTCACTGTGAATTGTGGCCGCGCTTGAAAATGCCTCTTCCTCTTCTACAACGTTGAGTTGTTGCCTTGAGAGGGCATCTGCAACGAGGTTGTCTTTGCAAGGCATGTAATGGACTTTGGCACCACACTCGTCTATGCGTTGTTTCCTCTCTTAATTTTTGTGTTCGGATTAGAATCAGATACCGCGTAGGTCAGCGGTTGGTGGTCAGTGTAGACGTTTATATCTTCGACCCCATATAGGTAGTGACGCAGCTTTTCTAGCGCCCAAACTATGGCTAACAGCTCCCTTTCGTTGGTAACGTAGTTAACCTCTCTGTCCTTTAAGGTTCTAGAGATCATAGTAATGAGTCGTCCCTCTTGGGAAAGAACTGCGCCAATGCCGTATGCTGAGGCATCTGTCGTTAGATCAAATGCCTTTTTATAATCGGGGTACCTGCGGATGACATCCTCAGAGGCCAGGATGTTCCATGCTTTTCGAAAGCTAGCCTTGCGGCTCGGTAAATTGTACCTGGATGTTTCTGGATCTGTGTCTGCTGACATTTCCATGTTCCCCTTTTAAAATGCTCAAAATGGGCTTAGCTATTGATGCAAAATCTTTAATAAAGCACCTATAATAGCCAGTCAAGCCCATGAATGACCTTACTTCAAACACGTTTTTAGGCTCCGAGAATTCCTTGATGGCCCTGACTTTTTCCGGGTCTGTCATGGTCCCATCGCTGGTGACTATAAACCCCAAAAAGTTAACGCTTTTTTTGAAGAAGACCGATTTTTGCGCTGACACTCTCATGTTGGTGTCGTGCAGGCTCTTTAGAACCCAGTCCGCCCAGTATGTGGGAAAGCACTGCGCCAATGCCGTATGCTGAGGCATCTGTCGTTAGATCAAATGCCTTTTTATAATCGGGGTACCTGCGGATGACATCCTCAGAGGCCAGGATGTTCCAGGCTTTTCGAAAGCTAGCCATTGCGGCTCGGTAAATTGTACCTGGATGTTTCTGGATCTGTGTCTGCTGACATTTCCATGTTCCCCTTTTAAAATGCTCAAAATGGGCTTAGCTATTGATGCAAAATCTTTAATAAAGCACCTATAATAGCCAGTCAAGCCCATGAATGACCTTACTTCAAACACGTTTTTAGGCTCCGAGAATTCCTTGATGGCCCTGACTTTTTCCGGGTCTGTCATGGTCCCATCGCTGGTGACTATAAACCCCAAAAAGTTAACGCTTTTTTTGAAGAAGACCGATTTTTGCGCTGACACTCTCATGTTGGTGTCGTGCAGGCTCTTTAGAACCCAGTCCGCCCAGTATGTGGGAAAGCACTGCGCCAATGCCGTATGCTGAGGCATCTGTCGTTAGATCAAATGCCTTTTTATAATCGGGGTACCTGCGGATGACATCCTCAGAGGCCAGGATGTTCCAGGCTTTTCGAAAGCTAGCCATTGCGGCTCGGTAAATTGTACCTGGATGTTTCTGGATCTGTGTCTGCTGACATTTCCATGTTCCCCTTTTAAAATGCTCAAAATGGGCTTAGCTATTGATGCAAAATCTTTAATAAAGCACCTATAATAGCCAGTCAAGCCCATGAATGACCTTACTTCAAACACGTTTTTAGGCTCCGAGAATTCCTTGATGGCCCTGACTTTTTCCGGGTCTGTCGTGGTCCCATCGCTGGTGACTATAAAACCCAAAAATTTAACGCTTTTTTTTGAAGAAGACCGATTTTTGCGCTGACACTCTCATGTTGGTGTCGTGCAGGCTCTTTAGAACCCAGTCCGCCAATATATGGGCGTTTTCGTCTTCTGAGAAGACGATAACATCATCGACGTAGACATAGGAAAATTTTCCAATCTGCTCTCGCAGTATGTCGTCGATGGTTCTTTGGAAGATGCTGGCAGCATTCCTCAACCCGAATGGCTGTCGGCGAAACTCGTATTTTTCCCCGTTTACGGAAAAGGAAGTTTTCTCACGGTCACGTTCTGCCAATAAAATTTGGTGGTAGCCACACTTCAAATCGAGTGTTGTGAAGAATTTGGCCTTGCCTAAATTCCCTAGTATCATAGAGATATTTGGCATGGGGTAGCGATGCGGTATTGTCCTCCCGTTTAACTTTCAAAAGTCTAATACCAGACGCATTTTGCGGTTGCCAGATTCAAGAGGGACAAATCTGGTAAGATGAAGATCGTAGCCTTCAAGTGGAATAGGGATATGAAGCATATTTTCGTGATCGTGATAACGCCATGGATAGAATGTACTGAAAATGGCGAATCTACCGGTCGGACGCCTTTCAACCCTTTGCATGGACGGATGAAATTTTTTGATGCGCCCGTGTCTATTAAAAGCTTCATTTCTACCCCCGCTACTCTTCGTCTGATGACGGGTAGCAAAGTTAAAGACGTCCGAATCATAATCTTTAATGGCGTCGTCATCAATATCTTGAGCCGCGTTTGATGCTGCGGCGGTATATTTCACCCCGGTTTTGCCTGCGTCCTGAGCGTCATGGTTAACCCTCTGCCTTTTGTATGGGGCCGATCGATCGGACTCGGTCGGCTTCCTGTTTTGGTATGCCGGGGCTTGAGATGGCTTAAGCATCATGAACAGTGATGAGTCAATGTCCATGGACTCAGGGTTGCCTCCACTGTGCGTGGCAGAGTGTACTTGCGCCATGTGTTGCTTGGTGTAGTATGTATTTTTGCAAGTGCTTGTCTGG
Organism: Drosophila atripex; assembly: GCA_035045925.1. Classification (NCBI taxonomy): domain Eukaryota; kingdom Metazoa; phylum Arthropoda; class Insecta; order Diptera; family Drosophilidae; genus Drosophila; species Drosophila atripex. Next base: position 33,990 of record JAWNOP010000010.1, read on the forward strand.
GCATTTGTACTCCTGATTTCTGGTAAATGAAGCCGCGAAAGAGTATCTTTCGTGGTTGGATTCCACTTCTTGCGCCAAAGCGAGAGCTGGAGGCATATCTTTCGGTTTTGCCGAAAAAGGACGTCCGTAAGGCTGCGCTTGAGTCCCGAGATAAATACTCGGAGTTCGTCATCCCGGAATTTGTCACACAAAACTTCTGCCGCCGAGGTTTCGTACGACATGGTGGTGGCTTTGTTGGTTAGCAAGGTGAGTTTTTTCTCGACCTCGTCATAGTACTGTAGGAGGGTCATTTTTCTCTGCCCGAGAGTAACCATCTCCTGCTCGATGACGTGAATCTGACGCTTATAAAGTCGAGTACGTAAAGTCGAGTCGATTTATATTCACGCGAGCTATTCACGTTATTCTTACAAATATAATACGCGTCTTGTGCTCCCGTAAATTCGGGCAGGCACATGACGCATCTAGGGGCTCGTCACATTTGATGTTTTCCCTAATTTCTATAGATTCAAAGACTTTGACTTATGGAGCCTCCGCTTGGGCGGGAGCGATTTGTGCTGCGTTGACCTGTTCGGTCAGCTGGTGTATAGCCAGTCGTAGTTCCTACGCGTTCCAGTTTTTCCTACGTAGGCTTTCAATATTGGCTTCTTGAACGGCATGTTGCACGGCCGCCTGTATAGTGGCTGTCATTTGTTCCATGCTGAAAGCCATGTTCGCGTATGTGAGTGCGCTAGAGTTTGCGCTTTTTGGGGTGAAAAATATAGTCGGCCCTTCGGTCTCGAACTCAGAATCACTGGAGCCGTAGCTATCGAATCGCACGAAAAAGTGTAATTCATACTTGAATTGTATGATCACTGAGGCAATTGGGCTGGTGAGGGGGACGAGGGGGCTGAGCTGCCGCTTTAGTTATGTGTGCGGGCACATCGAACTGCGCTATTGCTTTGCCAAGTAGAGACAAGGTGAGGGGTGCGCGGGGACTGAGCCTCCGCTTATGACAAACAACGAAAAATAAAAACAACAAAGTGCCACACACTGCATGCGCGGCCGTACCGTATTCTCGAAAATGGAGTGGGGAAACAAAACGGAGAAGAAAAATAAATAACCAAGACTGCGCAACGAATACCAACAATTCTTGTGTAACAAAAGAGACATATAAAAGCTGAATTAAATACACACAATTATACGAATTATTCTGGATTGGAAAATAAGTTTTGAACTTTTGCCCTGGTTAAGAATTTTTTATTCCGCACTTTTTGTGTTGTTATATAAAGATAATTATTTATTCACTCATACAAAAAGGAAATGCAAACAATAAAATGTTTTAACGCTAAACCGTCAGCCAATTAATGGAAATTAATTGAAGTGAAAAAGTTAATGGGGCAGCATTTGTTTTTTTTTTGCTGTTAGTGTAAGGAACAATATGTCACTATTCTTACCATTCTCTTTTTTTATTGAAAGAAAAATCTAATGCAGACGTAAAGGGTTTAAAAGTATGTAAACGAAAGTGATCACTTACATGACTTTTACGTTGGGCGCCAGTTAATTAATATATTGGGGTCAGGGTGTATTTAGTTATATTTAGTTATCCCTCGCTGCAGTCAGTCGTGGGACGTCACAGGCGTGGGTGTCCCTGGCGGTTGCCGGAGTTACTACTCCTTGTAGGTAGTAGTGTTGATTGAGTCCCTGGCGGTTGCCGAGGGAGATTTCTTTGTAACGGGAATTATGGAATACTTCTATATTCAGTGAAGCAGGTTACGTTCACTTAACCGGTGAGGGTAAGGAAGACTGAGAACGTTACGTTCCATAGTGACGTTCAGGGAAAGCGAGCTGGCCACTCCTGGAGCCCTCTTCTGGGCTGTGTCATGACTGACCAATCGGGTTTGACGATGGCACTTTCTGCAAAGGTTGCGAGATATGTGCCCCTTATATGGACACAGGTGCCATTATCCACACACACACGATCCGGGCGATCATTTATAATTACTATCCCCGCATCAACGTAAGTGATGGGGTGTAAATCGCTTTGTTGGATCTCGCAATGCGCCGTGCCTCCAGCGTGGAGCTCTTGAGCGCATAATCTTTTTCGTGCCAGCCGGCAGAATGTAGCCCCTGATGTAGAGGAGCAGATTTCTACCGTTTGGATGTCACCATCGCATTCAGCAAGCATGTTGTCTTCCAGCCAGAGTATGGTGTTGTGGTGTGACACCGGGAAAACGGTGATCTTGTTGCAGGCCGACTTGATTTTTGGAAACTTAATGATAAAGTGTAAGATCTTTTCGGATTGTAAAATTTTAACGGACGATACGGACAAAACATTCCTAATCGCGGACTCGGTGGGTTCCATCCACATGCCTTCTAGGTCTGCATGATCTAAGATGCTAGGGCTAACAACATTAACTTTGGCAAGTGCTCCTGCCAGCATCAAACCCTACAGCTCCATTGCTACCATCCTATCGAGTTAAAAGAATCTCGAATAGGTGCCCTGTATCAATTTGGGACTTTTTAGCTGACGTCAGAAGTTGATTGACGGTAGCGGAAATTTTATTAATTTGAATTTGTACTCTATTGTTTAATATGTCATGTCATACCATTAGTTTCTCATTAAACATGTCGGTCATCCCATTAGTTTCTTCTATGACGCGCCTGTATTCCGAGAGATTCGCTGAGTGTTCTACAATGCGAATTCCTCCCATATTAGAATTCGGCCATCAACGATGGGACTGTATTTGGCTTTAGAATAGTCCGTGACGCGTGCCGATGTTGCGGCCAAAGGCAAGCAAAAACTTATGCCAAGTGGCTAGGAAAAAGGACAATAAAAAAATGAAATATTATCAGGCGAGCGATAATATAGTCTCGCTCGGCCTACCTAAGGTTGTCTTTGTGGACCACCCTCCCCTTAATGAGGTCTGTGGTCCCCATATCCGCTTCAACGGTTTTTTCTTCACATAATGGTGAAAGTTTGTTTCCTAGGCGTCTGTTGGACTTCACTAGGACTTTTTCGCCAACCTCGAGGGGAAGCGTTTCCTCTGCCGGAGCTTGTCTTGGGCGAGTTTTATCTTATCCTGTATTTCGTAATGTGGCTCATTCGACTATGTCTGAACCACGTCGGCCGGCCTCTTGTCGATGAACGAATGGAACGATTTGTTATATCTGGCCGTATCCAGTAGGGTCAGCTCTACGGTATCGCTAATACCTTTATCAATTTTAAGGTATCTAGCAAGCTCTACCAGAGTGCTGTGGAAGCGTTCCACTTGTCCGTTTGAGACACTGTGGAGGGGCGGTGCATTTGAGATGGTAACGCCGAAGTGGTTTGCCAGCATGGCCACGATGGTGTGCGAGTTCAGCGACGGTTCGTTGTCGCAATATATGACCTTGGCTTTAGGGAAAATGTTCATCCGCTGCAGTAGCGCTTTGAGCGGTTGAGGTCCTCTATAGTTCTAGAGGGAACTGGTTGGACGACGGCAAATTTCGAGAATTTGTCGATGCACTTAAAGAAATACCTTTTAACCGTGGAGAAGATGTCTATGTGCAGCATTTCTCTTACCGGAGATGGAACTGGTGTTTCGCCAAGCTCATGTTTCTTTGGATGTCTGTCGTATTTAGCCTTGGCGCAAGTCTTTCAAGAAGCGACTATTTCGTTCGCTAGCTTTGTCATTTTCGGGAAGTAGTTCTCAAAGAGAACCAGCTTCACGTTCTATTGTGCAGATCTGTGAGCTCTGTTGTGCTCGACAGAGAGAACTTCCCGCCTCTCATTAATTACAAAAATGTCCGTTACTCGGTTTTTGCAGTGCCAAAATTTGGTGGCAGGGAATTGTCGAATCAATTTGTTCTGTATCACTGCTAGCGTGTGCAAATCGCAATGAATGGCGTTTACGCCTTTAGGAACTATTACTTACGCGCGCCCCTCCAGCAATGCCTCCTTGCAAGTGAAGTCAATGTTATGCCGTCTCTTGTTTCCAAAGAGAACGAAGCTGCGTCGTGTTTTATCTGGTTTGGAAAGCAATTGAGAGGCTTGTACGTGGACTGGATGGTGTGGGTTAGTGACAGCTCACTGTGAATTGTGGCCGCGCTTGAAAATGCCTCTTCCTCTTCTACAACGTTGAGTTGTTGCCTTGAGAGGGCATCTGCAACGAGGTTGTCTTTGCCAGGCATGTAATGGACTTTGGCACCACACTCGTCGATGCGTTGTTTCCTCTCTTAATTTTTGTGTTCGGATTAGAATCAGATACCGCGTAGGTCAGCGGTTGGTGGTCAGTGTAGACGTTTATATCTTCGACCCCATATAGGTAGTGACGCAGCTTTTCTAGCGCCCAAACTATGGCTAACAGCTCCCTTTCGTTGGTAACGTAGTTAACCTCTCTGTCCTTTAAGGTTCTAGAGATCATAGTAATGAGTCGTCCCTCTTGGGAAAGCACTGCGCCAATGCCGTATGCTGAGGCATCTGTCGTTAGATCAAATGCCTTTTTATAATCGGGGTACCTGCGGATGACATCCTCAGAGGCCAGGATGTTCCATGCTTTTCGAAAGCTAGCCTTGCGGCTCGGTAAATTGTACCTGGATGTTTCTGGATCTGTGTCTGCTGACATTTCCATGTTCCCCTTTTAAAATGCTCAAAATGGGCTTAGCTATTGATGCAAAATCTTTAATAAAGCACCTATAATAGCCAGTCAAGCCCATGAATGACCTTACTTCAAACACGTTTTTAGGCTCCGAGAATTCCTTGATGGCCCTGACTTTTTCCGGGTCTGTCGGGGTCCCATCGCTGGTGACTATAAACCCCAAAAAGTTAACGCTTTTTTTTTTGGGAACAGATTTTTTCGCTGACACTCTCATGTTGGTGTCGTGCAGGCTCTTTAGAACCCAGTCCGCCCAGTATGTGGGAAAGCACTGCGCCAATGCCGTATGCTGAGGCATCTGTCGTTAGATCAAATGCCTTTTTATAATCGGGGTACCTGCGGATGACATCCTCAGAGGCCAGGATGTTCCAGGCTTTTCGAAAGCTAGCCATTGCGGCTCGGTAAATTGTACCTGGATGTTTCTGGATCTGTGTCTGCTGACATTTCCATGTTCCCCTTTTAAAATGCTCAAATGGGCTTAGCTATTGATGCAAAATCCCATGAATGACCTTACTTCAAACACGATTTAAGGCTCCGAGAATTCCTTGATGGCCCTGACTTTTTCCGGGTCTGTCGTGGTCCCATCGCTGGTGACTATAAACCCCAAAATGTTAACGCTTTTTTTTGAAGAAGACCGATTTTTGTGCTGACACTCTCATGTTGGTGTCGTGCAGGCTCTTTAGAACCCAGTCCGCCCAGTATGTGGGCGTTTTCGTCTTCTGAGAAGACGATAACATCATCGACGTAGACATAGCTAAATTTTCCAATCTGCTCTCGCAGTATGTCGTCGATGGTTCTTTGGAAGATGCTGGCAGCATTCCTCAACCCGAATGGCAGTCGGCGTAACTCGTATTTTTCCCCGTTTACGGAAAAGGAAGTTTTCTCATGGTCGCGTTCTGCCAATATAATTTGGTGGTAGCCACACTTCAAATCGAGTGATGTGAAGAATTTGGCCTTGTCTAAATTCCCTAGTATCATAGAGATATTTAGCATTGGGTAGAGATGCTGTATTGTCCTCCCGTTTAACTTTCAAAAGTCTAATACCAGACGCATTTTGCGGCTGCCAGATTTTTCGGTGGCCTTTTTGCCTACTACCCATATTGAGTTATTGTAGGGGGATCTCGACTTCTTTATTATTATGCCGTTTTTGAGTAGTTCTTGAATTTCGCCATTGACGAAATCGGCTGCCCCCATCGGGTTCGGATAGTGTCTGGCATAAATGAGCTCCTCATCAACTGTCCTGATTGACGTGTTGTAAGGTACGCTTCATTTGAGTTCGCGAAGGCGATTTTCCTGTCGCTTAGCATTTGTGAAAATGCTTTTCTGATTAAAGTTGGTGCGCTGGAGCAGTCCACTTCAGTAAAATTTACGTTGGGGCACGATTGGAATAGTAGCTTTTCTACCTCGGAGCCTCCTTTGAGGACAAATATGATGCGGTATTGTCCTCCCGTTTAACTTTCAAAAGTCTAATACCAGACGCATTTTGCGGCTGCCAGATTTTTCGGTGGCCTTTTTGCCTACTACCCATATTGAGTTATTGTAGGGGGATCTCGACTTCTTTATTATGCCGTTTTTGAGTAGTTCTTGAATTTCGCCATTGACGAAATCGGCTGCCCCCATCGGGTTCGGATAGTGTCTGGCATAAATGAGCTCCTCATCAACTGTCCTGATTGACGTGTTGTAAGGTACGCTTCATTTGAGTTCGCGAAGGCGATTTTCCTGTCGCTTAGCATTTGTGAAAATGCTTTTCTGATTAAAGTTGGTGCGCTGGAGCAGTCCACTTCAGTAAAATTTACGTTGGGGCACGATTGGAATAGTAGCTTTTCTACCTCGGAGCCTCCTTTGAGGTGGCCGAAAGCTAGGAAAAGCAATGCCCCTGCCTGTTTTAACAGGTCAAGGCCGATGATGGCATTAAAGAGGGACAAATATGGTAAGATGAAGATCGTAGCCTTCAAGTGGAATAGGGATATGAAGCATTTTTTTGTGATCGTGATAACGCCATGGATAGAATGTACCGAAAATGGCGAATCTACCGGTCGGACGCCTTTCAACCCTTTGCATGGACGGATGAGATTTTTTGACGCGCCCGTGTCTATTAAAAGCTTCATATCTACCCCCGCTACTCTCCGTCTGATGACGGGTAGCAGGGACTTTCCCCTATAAAATTAAAGACGTCCGAATCATAATCTTTAATGGCGTCGTCATCAATTTCTTGAGCTGCGTTTGATGCTGTGGCGGTATATTTCACCCCGGTTTTGCCTGCGTCCTGAGCGTCATGGTTAACCCTCTGCCTTTTGAATGGGGCCGATCGATCTCACTCGGACGGCTTCCTGTTTTGGTATGCCGGGGCTTGAGATGGCTTAAGCATCTTGAGCAGTGACGAGTCAATGTCCATGGATTCGGGGTTGCCTCCACTGTGTGTGGCAGAGTGTACTTGCGCCTTGTGTTGCTTGGTGTAGTATGGATATTTGCCAGTGCTTGTCTGAGCATTGGCCTGCGCAGGAGCCTGTCCGTGTTCTTGCGTCTTTGGATATTGTTTTCTATTCTTGTCTTCCTGGTTTCTGGTAAATGAAGCCGCAAAAGAGTATCTTTCGTGGTTGGATTCCACTTCTTGCGCCAAAGCGAGAGCTGAAGGCATATCTTTCGGTTACCATCTCCTGCCCGATGACGTGAATCTGACGCTTATAAAGTCGAGTACGTAAAGTCAAGTCGATTTATAATCGCGTCGAAGTTCAGCACAGTGCCAAATGAGGATCGCACGTCATCAGCAGGGCTTTTAATGAATTAATTAATGGAAATTAATTGAAGTGAAAAAGTTAATGGGGCTGCATTTGTTTTTTTTTTGCTGTTAGTTTAAGGAACAATATGTCACTATTCTTACCATTCTCTTTTTTTATTGAAAGAAAAATCTAATGCAGACGTAAAGGGTTTAAAAGTATGTAGACGAAAGTGCTCATTTACATGACTTTTACGTTGGGCGCCAGTTAATTAATATATTGGGGTCAGGGTGTATTTAGTTATATTTAGTTATCCCTCGCTGCAGTCAGTCGTGGGACGTCACAGGCGTGGGTGTCCCTGGCGGTTGCCGAAGGGGTTACTACTCCTTGTAGGTAGTAGTGTTGATTGGGTCCCTGGCGGTTGCCGAGGGAGATTCCTTCGGTAACGGGAATTATGGTAGAAGCACTTGCTCCGTTATCACGGCCCTTGAGGCGCGGTGACCAATTCAATAAAATGAGTTTACGATTACGGCAATGCCGGAGCATGGAATAAATACTTCTTTATTCATCAAAGTTCGAATGCAAACTGAAACTTAAGCTAACAAAAATGTATTTGATAGCGGCCACGCAAATATGCAGTGTTCCAGCAGTTTGGCCAGAGCGAGCTCTTAAATAATCGGACATTGCCGTTGCGCGGTTAACTTCAGTTAACTTGTATACATCAGTAGTGGGCAAAATGCACACTAGTAAGCTTTCAAATGTTTGCATATGCAGCGAAAAACAAAGGTAGTATTATATTCACTGAGCGAAAAGAGGTGTTATGTCGTTTATTGTTTTTTTATACCCTTGCAGAGGGTATCATAATTTTGGAAAAAAGTACCCAATGGACCCAATAAAGTATATATATTCATGATCATGATTACCTCCTGTGTCGATATAAGCATGCCCGTCTTTTTGTCCGTCCGTCCGTCCGTCAGTCCGTCTCTCTGTTTCTACGCAAACTAGTTTAAAGCTATCGTCTTCAAACTTTGCACACACCCTTCTTTCCCTTGCAGGCAATATATATGTTTTCCGTCTCGGCCGGGATGGGTCGACTTTATCCTATAGCTGCCATATAACTAATTGATCGGAAATATAACTTGAGTTAGAACTTTGAGTTAGTAGGCCGCCAAGACAATGTGATCCGATATTAAGCTCCCACGGATGAAAAGCAGAGAAATAAATTTTCATATCAATAATGCCAAATATTTATTCAAGTACCACGAAAGATCATACAAATTCTCTATAATGAATGCTTTCGGATATTAGTATAAAAAATAAACAGTATCATAAATCTTGAACTATTCATTATTATTATTATTTTTTTGTGTAATCCAAAAATTGACCTTTAACAGCCGCAACAGCAACTACTGTTGCTAGATACTTACAAGATGTTTACATAAATTCCTAAAATGCAAACAACATTTTAGTTGGACCTTCTGGCAAGCAGCATTGTTACTGTTGCTGTTGCTCTTGTTGGTACTGTTGCTACTGTTGCTTTTGTTGCTGCCACTGGCAACATTGACAGCAACACGCTCCTGTTTGGAGCTGGGACTGGAGTCGGTGGCTGGACCCAGTCGGACCCCCAGAGCTTGTTGGCGTTGACGTTGGCGGCAATGATCACGGACCGATAATGTCAACGCTAGGCAATTGGCCAATAAGGTTAAAAATAACCACACACTAAACCATGGGTTCAGAATCAGACCCCGTAATTCCGATGCTCATTGAGGAGCAGATTGTAAGCAGCACAGCTATCCAAAAGTTGATAAAAAACTTCACGAATGATTCAGCGGAACGACGACCCAAGGAAAGTTACTTTGAGGAACGGTTGAGAAAGTTCACGCATTTGTGAGCCCAATTTGAAAAAACTGATGCCAAGCTCCACGAGCTAGAACAAGGCTCTGATGATGAATACTTTTCAAAAGCCAGGGCACTGAAAGATCTAGTAAATAAATATAAAGTTATATTTTCGGACGGAATACCATCAGGATCAGGCCCATCACAGCGTCCCCGAACAAATTGGAGAAAACCTCGAGCCCAAGGCACAGTCTAAGACTAGCGAACTAGCTCTTACAGAGGACTCAAAGATCACGTCACTGAAAGGCACGAAGGACGGCTCGACGATCTCGAGGACTTCCTGTGTAATCGATCTGAAGGAAGGGAGGTATTAAGGGAGGAAGGCAACATATGAATGATTTATGGAAAGAAATCGTCACGGGATACCATGACCTCATCGACTTGGAAAAAAACCTACATAATGATGGACACATCAACGATAGATTTTAAGTGGTACGAGCAGAATATTTTTCGTTCCTGAGCGAAGAAACACAATCAAAGTTGGTATCATCGAACAAATCCACTGTCAAATCAGCATGTGTGATGCCGCCAGTCGACATTCCTAAATTTGACGGAGACTACCTAAATGGCCCGGATTCCACGACATCTTCACGGAACTAGTTCACAATCAAGATTATAGCGATGCTGTTAAGTTCCGGCATTTGGAGAATCATGTAACAGGAGAGGCCAAAAACCTTATCTTCTCTACAAGTGGTGGACATGCTGGATATCAAGATGGCCTGGCAGCGATTAAAAACACGATATCAGAACGAAAGAATTTTAATCAAATCCACACTTGCCATTTGGTGTGCACTCCCAAAGACAAATGAGTCAGCAAAGCAATTACGCAGCCTGCATGATACTGTGCTCAGAACAATAACCGCCCTCAACGTACCAACAATCCTGATACACATCATCGTAGAGAAATTAGATGCACAGACGATATCATGTTTAGCAATCTCCATTACCAACCCAACCTGCCGGCAATCGCTAAGCCAAATCCTAGGACACTTAGAGCGACAATCAACTAGCCAAATGACGCTACAAAGGACAACTACAACTGCTGGGTTTTACTCATCGACCAACTCAGCCGGTGAAAGATGTATAATATGCACCCGTTTCAACCATCGAATGCAAAATTACCCCAAATTTCAGGACATGACTTCTAGCGAAAGAACACAACAAACAACGAGACTTAACGGCTGCACTAATTGTCTGTCAACATACCACACAGCCAATGTATGCAAGTTTAAATGCCAGATATGCCGGAAGAATCATCACACATTGTTGCATTCTACGCCCACACTGATAAGCGCATCCGCTGTCAGCCAACCTACGAACCCCTATGTGTTACTCGCAACTGCTCAAGTAGAAGCTCAAGATCCTACAGAATCATGACACAAATCATGGCACTCCTAGATTCTGGATCACAGGTAAACATAATCTCCAGAAGAATGGCTGATATTATGGGACTCCAATTGGAGCCATCAACCCTAAACATCGCTGGATTGGGAGGGGCAACTTTAAGATCGCGGGAAAAGGCGGTGTTGACCCTATCATCATTAACCACTGATTTCCAAAAACAAATCAACGTATTCATACTACCGGGAATAATGGCTAATCAACCATCGCAACCAATTGATCGTCCAAAAAACATTCCATCAGGAATTCGGTTGGCAGATCCCAAGTTCACGGAGCCATATGGCATCTTCTGCTCGGAGCCGAATACATCCCACAACTTCTTGAGCCACGACTAATAAGCCTTGGGCAGGGGCAGCCATTGCTTCAGAAGACGAAATTTGGATGGATTGTGATGGGGCCAGTGCGACCCAAATCAGTTCATGATTATAAATCAGAACAAGTTTTCCTTGATCACGCCGCTTGGGCATCGGAAGCTAGCGAGCCTCGCCAGAAAATAGGAGAAATCAACGCATCCGATAGTCAAATCTGGAAGATTACAGAATTCCCCGCCAATGGCGGATCAACAAGGAGAGCCGCAGATGGCACCTAGTGCCAAGACCTAATATCTTGGCACCGAATGCATTGATAACGCTTCACACCTAGTAATATGATATTAACTAATCAAATAATAATTTGATGCCGATCGACTGACCCAGTACTAAGTACAGACGGCGATCGACTGACCCAGTACTGAGTACAGACGGTTCCACCAGCAAGCATTGTCAACACCAGCGGAATCATGAAATATGAAACGCATGACCAAGTGGTCTGAGTCAGCCGTCAGAGTCAGCATTTGACCGGATTAACCATTACGGAAGCACGTCGGTAACATTGACCTATTAACTCTAGACCTAGGCATACTTTGTTCAGTAACACCTTAGATATAGATATACTCAATGATTCATCATATATAAGAGCAGTAATTTCTAAATAAAGATAGTTGCGAATACAGAATCAATCGTCTCGTTACTCAGTGCTAACTATAGCACTTAGACGTAATCGCCTTCGAGCGCGCTCCCATGAACGGACCATCGTAGGACCCTCACTTGATACGTCACTTGCCGCTGAGTGTTGCTCCCGTGGAACGGACAGCCAGCCAGCAAGCTGCATACGTACGCGTCGCTGAGTGTTGCTCCCGTGGAACGAACCACCAGCAAATCGCTGATACGTACTCCTCTGAATACCGATCCAGTGAAACTGACCGTCGGCAGGAACCCCCTTGTACGTCCGTGTGGTACCTCAGACCAAGGATCAACGGAGGAAGCTCCCTTTCCCACCATAGCTGAGGTACGTCAACGAACCCCCGGCCATCCCCGCATCTCAACCACTGCAATCAACCAGGTAGTTTTTAGTCAGACGTTCTATAGGTTTGACTACGACTCCGGGACCTATCGTTAGTCCCGTTAGTTCAATTTCGACGTTAGTGGCCGCATAACGCATGCAGAATACGAATGCTCATTGAGGAGCAGATTTAAAGCAGCACAGCTATCCAAAATGTGAAAAGAAACTTCACAAAGGATTCAGCAGAACGACGATTCAAGGAAGGTTACTTTGAGGATCGGTTGAGACAGCTCACGCATTTGTGGGCCCAATTTGAGAAAAATGATGCCAAGCTCCACGAGCTAGCACTAAGCTCTGATGATGAATACTTTTCAAAAGCCAAGGCACTGAGATCTAGTAAATAAATATGAAGCTATATTTTCGGAGGAAAAACCATCAGTATCAGGCCCATCACAGCGTCCCCGAAAAACTGGAGAAAACCTCGAGCTCAAGGCACAGTCTAAGACTAGCGAACAAGTTCTTACAGAGGACCCAAAGATCACGTCGATGAAACGAAGGCATGAAGGACGTCTCGATGATCTCGAGGACTTCCTATGTAATCGAACTGAAGGAAGGGAAGTATCATCATACACACGGCAATATGGAGAAGTAATGGGACAACATCGTCACGGGATACCATGACCTCATCGACTTGGAACCAAACCTACAAACTGATGGACACATCCACGATAGATATCAAGTGGTACGAGCAGAATATTTTTCGTTCCTGAGCGAAGGAATACAATCAAAGTTAATATCAACGAACAAATCCACTGTCACATCAGCATGTGTAATGATACCAGTCGACATTCGTAAAATTGATGGAGACTATCTGCAGTGGCCCCAATTCTACGACATCTTCACGGAATTAATTCACAATCCAGATTATAGTGATGCTGTAAAGTACCGACATTTTGAGAATCATGTAACAGGGGAAGCCAAGAACTTAATCTTTTCGACAATTGGCGGACATGCTGGATATCAAGATGCTTGGCAGCGATTAAAAACTAGATATCAAAACGAAAGAATTTTAATCAAGAAGACAAGCGGGTCTGCAGACCAATTACCCAAGACAAGCGGGTCTGCAGACCAATTACGAAGCCAGTATGATACTGTGCTCAGAACAATCACAGCCCTCAACGCCCTCAACGTACCAACAATAGGGTGGGACCCAATCTTGATACACATAATTGAAGAGAAACTAGACGCACAGACGTCATGTCTCGAACTCTCCATTACCAACCCAACCTATCGGCAATCACTGATACAAATGTTAGAACATCTAGAACGGCAAGCAACCAGCCAAATGACGCTACAGACCAATCGGGCACTTCGGTCACCGACCAATGCAACCGGCGGAAGATGTATAATATGCACCCGCAGCAACCATCGTCTGCAAAATTGCACCAAATTTCAGGACATGTCTCCTCCGAAAGAACACAACACATAACCAAACTTCACGCTTGCGTCAATTGTCTGTCAGCATACCACACAGCCAGTGTATGCAATTCAAGGTTCAAATGCCAGATATGCCGAAAGAATCATCACACAATGTTGCATCATACACCCACTCGGGTAAGCGGATCCGCTGTCAGCTACCCGACAGCTCCGTATGTTCTACTCGCTACTGCTCAAGAAGAAGTTCAAGGTCCTACAGACGCACGACACAAATGTCGCGTAGTGCTAGATTCAAGATCACAAGTAAACATAATGTCCCAGAATTTGGCCACCAAGTTAAGGGTAAATAATAAGAGGGATGCAAAGAGCGACAGCCCGAGCAGTAGTTATCATAATGTCGTTGAATTCGAATTTCGAAACTCAAGTAGTGGCATATATCTTACCAGAGCCATTGCCAAACCAATCGTCGCAACCAATTGAACGACCAAAAAACATGCCATCAGTAATCCGGTTGGCAGATCCCACGTTTATCGAGCCACATGGCATTGATCTGCTGCATGGGGCCGAATATATTCCACAACTGACTGAGCCACGACTAATAAACCTAGGGCAGGAGCAACCATTGCTGCAGAAGACGACATTGAGATGGATTGTGATCGGGACTGCCACAGTGGACTCTACGGTACCGGAAGAGCAACCCATGAGCAGTTTGGCATCAAGTACGGAAGAACCAAAACTAGGTGCACTTATTGAACAATTTTGGAAATTAGATACACTAGAAAATCAGAAGACACTTACCACCAACGAAAGATTATGCGAGCAACATTTCTTGGAAAATGTAGAGAGAAGCGCCGACAACAGACTAAGTGTACGATTACCGTTTAAGGATGATCCACTAACACTTGGGAAATCTCTCCCGATGGCATGTCGATTGTTACGGCATGTTACGCATTAGAGAAGAGACTCGAGCGGGATTCGGATCTCCAAAACCAATACGTACAATTTATGGATCAATCCAGACAGTAGCTCCACTAAACTTCCAGTAGTATTTGACGCATCCGCAACAACCACAAGTGGAAAAAGTTTAAATAATTTGTAACGAATTGAGCCAACGGTTGAAAGCGAATTATTTTCGATCTTATTACGATTCCGATCGTACCAATATGTGTTCACATCAGATGTGGAAAAGATGTATCGACAGATACTGATACACCCAGACGACCGAAGATTTCAAGTTATAATATGGAGACGCAAGCCCGCTGATCAGTTAAAATATTACCAATTAAACACTGTCACCTATGGCACAGCAACAGCACCGTATCTGGCTACACGATGCTTGCAGTACTTAGCAGATACGGCACCAGAGCATCTGTCCCAAGGAGCGGCCGCAATCAGACTGGGTTGTTACGTAGATGATTGTCTCACTGGAGGTCATACCATAAGCGAAGCATTATCCAAGAGGGATCAGCTGATCAGCTTACTGGGAGAGGCAAGCTTCAAACTATGAAAATGGTGCGCGAATCATCCATTGTTGTTAGCATACATTCCAGAAGAAGATCAGGAAATGAATCTCGATTTCAATAATTTTACCGAGCAAACAGTAAAAACACTTGGAGTCATTTGGGATCCTCACGGAGACTGGCTTCAAGGGCGGGCCGCTACAGAAGACACAGGAGTCATCACAAAGAGGATTGTATGTTCAGAACTTGCAAAAATCTTTGATCCGCTAGGGTTGTTCGGCCCAGCTGTGACAACAGCAAAACTACACATGCAACTACTCTGGAAGTTGAAAATGGATTGGGACACGGCCTTAACCACTGAACTCAACCATGAATGGCAGACATTCAGAAAGGATGTCCAGATCTTGACCACAATAAAAATTCCAAGGTGTACACTTCCATCGGACACATCCGGAGGCATTCAACTACACGTATTTGCTGATGCATCCGAAGCAGCATATGGAGCCGTGGCATATCTACGCGCGAGTAATAATACAGGCGGGTGTCGACACGGCTACTATGCTCGAAGGCACGGGTAGCTCCCATCATGAAGCAGACATTGCCACGGTTAGAAATTTGTGCAGCGGTGGTAGCCACTGAAGTTGCAAAAAGGTCAAAACGGAGCTAAACATAAGACTAGAAGCCATACACTTATGGTCACACTCAGAGATAGAACTAAAATGGATTAATGCCACCGCATCCTCGTTCCATACGTTTGTGGCAAATCGAGTCGCTCAAATCCAGAAAATGACAGACAAAACCTCATGGAGGCATGTAGCATCCCGGCAGACATTCTCTCCAGAGGATGCTCGGCAGCTCAATTACGAGATTCGAATCTCTGGTATTCTGGGCCACCAATCCTAACATAAGGGCCAGAGTCCTGGCCGAAGTGCCAACTAACAGGAACAATAGATGATGATCAAGAAAAAAGGAAGGAACTAATCTGTAACAAGGCCATCATTGTAGAAGATTGGATCGAAACCATCAATCATCGTGGATCTTTTGGCACAACCCTGCAAGTAATTGGGAGAATGTTGCGGTTTTCTTTCAATTGCCGGAATCAAAAGGGGAGAAGGACAGGACCATTGTCGCCAGCGGAGCTAGATCATGCTCTCGGAATTATAATAAAAAATATACAAGCCAAGCATTTCACTTCATCCATCTTGCAACTCAAGAAAAGAAAGATTGTCGGACCTAACGATCCACTACGAGCATTAGACCCATTTTTAGACACAGAGGGACTAATTCAAGTTGGAGGAAGATTGCAAAGCACATCGTTATCATATGACGCCACGCATCCTATACTGTTGGCGCCAAGGGATCTACTAACAAAACTTCTATTTCAATGGAAACATCAACAGTTGGCACATTGTGGACCACAGGAATTATTGTGTAGCTTGAGGCAACGATTTTGGGCATTAAGAGGAAAGGAACTGGCTCAACAGACAGTTCAGCGGTGTATCAAATGCTGCGGAGTGCGACCAAAGTTATTAAATCAAATAATGAGCCCGCTACCAGCGGACCGGGTTCATCAGTATAGACCGTTCAAAAACTGTGGAGTGGATTACTGCGGACCACTTTGGAGTCATTATAAGATCCGTGGAAAACGGCCACACAATGTCTAGTGTTCTGCTGTTTTTCAACAAAGGCGGTACATTTGGAAGTAGTAACATATTTAAACACCTAAGCCTTCCTGGCGGCGCTGAAAAGGTTTTGTGGACGGCGGCGACTCCCATCGAAAATTTATTGTGACAACGCGACTAACTTCGTCGGAGCTTGCAACGTGTTAACAGAATTAAGAGAAGCAATCTTCGCAGATGAAGCAAAAAACATGATATACAAGTCCTGTGCAAATCTAAGCATAGAATTCAAATTTATACCACCCAGAGCGCCTTACTTCGGAGGGTTGTGGGAGGCCGCAGTAAAATCAGCCAAACATTTATTAAAACGAACACTTTACACCGCCGCCCTTATCTATGAAGATCTTGAAACGATAGTGATTGACATCGAAGCCATTCTAAACTCACGCCCTATGACATCTATTTCTTCCAGCTCAAAGGATTTGACGGCGCTAACTCCAGGGCACTTCTCATTGGGGAACCATTAACGGCATCTCCAGACATTCATCAATCGATGCGACGTCTAGAAGTAATCACACGGTGGAAGGTATTGGAGCAATTGCGCAAGGATTTTTGGAAGCGGTGGACCCACGAATATTAGCATGAACTTCAGAATCGCGCGAAGTGGACACGAAATTGTAAGACGGTAAAAATCGGGGACCTGGTCATAATAAAAGAGGACAATTTACCTCCATTGAAGTGACCCCTTGGACGCATAATCACAGTCCACCCAGGAAGAGACGGCGAGGTCCGAGTCGCAGAAATAGAGTCGTCTCGTTACTCAGTGCTAACTATAGCACTTAGACGTAATCGCCTTCAAGCGTGCTCCCATGAACGGACCATTGTAGGACCCTCGATACGTCACTTGCCTCTGAGTGGTGCTCCCGTGGAACGGACCGTCAGCAAAACCGCTGATACGTAATCCTCCGAATACCGATCCAGTGAAACGGACCGTCGGCAGGAACCCCCTTGTACCTCCTTGTGATACCTCATCAGACCTCAGACCAAAATCATCGGAGGAAGCTCCCTTCCTCACGACAGCTGAGGTGCGTCAATGAACCCCCGGCCATCCCCGCATCTCAACCACTGCTTGAATCAACCAGGAAGTTTTTAGTCAGACGTTCTATAGGTTTGACTACGACTCCGGGACCTATCGTTACACCCGTGAGTTCAATTTCGACGTTAGTGGCTGCATAACGCCCTGCGTACGAACAATTATTAAACTGCTGTAAATTGTTTGGGAATATATCGAAAGATGCGTTATCTCAAAAGCTATCTCCACATTTAATATAAATGGAATCGTTAGAGCCAATTTTGAAAAAACAAAATGTTGACGGGTTTTATATTTCTTTTTTGTGTATTTCTTTTATCTTAAGATTTAGACATTTGATCTTAAAGAAAGTGAAAAAAACATTGAAAAATCTTTCTAACGAAATATAGCATGTGCAGTTAGCTAAATTGGTTCCAAAGTTATGCATTTGTTTAATTTAAAAGTTTTTTTTTAATTTTTTAAGGAAACCTTAAGTAGAACAAACGTTGTTCGTATTTTAATAACGAACATACTCAAATTTTTTCAAAATTTTAAAGACAAAATAAGGCAAACGCGGACGGTACATTTTTTTGGAGCAATGTTTGGATGAAATCTATCTAATGAAAATAATATCTTTCATTTGGTATATCACTCATTCAGATTGAACGCACACAGAAAATTTTTAATTTTTCGGCTAAACATAGTGTTTTTACGCGCCTTCTACAAGCAAAGCATGCGTGCGGACTACCGTCCGCTGTGATAAAGACACAAAATCAAGTATCATTGAATTTAATTTTTGAGCAGTCCCTTGAAGCGGAACATAACCGACACCTCCACAAAAAAAAATGGCTAAAAATTTTACGAGGAAGAAAAGCTAACGTCAGCTGCAGTTCCATTTATTATACCCTTGCAGTCTTTCTTAAATTTCATAAAAGCGCTTACTGCATTAGAGAAACATTATTTCTTTACTGGAACACATTTTTTTAACACAGTTTCGTTTGTAATTTGGACATTAATAATTAAAAGCTCTAGAATAATGGGATTATATTATATATATAAATAAAGATAGATATATAAATATATATGCATATTTATAAATGTTTGTTTATAAAATCCATTTATTAAAAAAAAAATTGAAAAAATCTTCCTTTCCATCCTAAAATTCACCAATGTTGTTTTAAACAATTTTCCATCGGTTGGTTATACGAAAGCTATAAGATATAGTCAACGGGCTTAGGCCGTTCCGATTTTAGTACTGTGTAAAAATAGGATATGTGCAAAGCTTAAAATAGATACCTTTAAAATTGAGAGACTAGTTCGAGTAAAAAAGAAAAAGGAAAGCTAACTTCGGACGGAGCCTAAGTTGATATACCCTTGCAGTTGAGTGGCAGTTATGTCAACGAAGTTAACGAAGTTATGTCATTTCCGATCATTCAGTTATATGGCAGCTATAGGATGTAGTCAACCGATCCCGGCCGTTCCGACTTATATACTGCCTGCAAGGGAAAGAAGGGTGTATGCAAAGTTTGAAGACGATAGGCTAAAACTGAGAGACTAGTTTGCGTAGAAACAGACAGACGGATGGACGGACGGAAAGACGGACATGCTTATATAGACTCAGGAGGCTCCTGATCAAGAATATATATACTTTATAGGGTCGAAGATGTCTCCATCACTGCGTTTCACACTTTTGACCAAAATTATAATACCCTCTGCAAGGGTATATGTTTCAGTACTCTTGAAGTATTCTAATTCAGATAATGAAGACATTCAGATAATAAAAATGTAAACATGCCGCAATTAGGGACATAATTTTGCAACGGTGGAGATTGTTTCCGAGTCTTCGATTTGATTTTACCAAGACTTTGTCGCCAATATCAAAAACCCTGTTTTTCGTTTTCCCTAGCCCTGAGCGCAACTTTGGCGCTTCTGATCCCCTCTGGAATGTCGGTTGGTGTGTCCTCCGTTTGCTTTGGTATAACTTCTACGGGCCTTCTATCAATGACAGAGTGGATTGACTTTTTATACCTGTTGTTCGCTAGTAAGATAAACTCCACAGTATTACTTATGTTTCTATCGATTTTTAGACATCAGGCTAACTCTGCAAGAGTGATATTGTAACAGATGACAGAGAGCAGATTCTAGTCCTGACTGTGGAACGCTTTTGTAATCCGGCTCTGTCTCGTCGGCAAGTGTTGTGGTGTTCGTTGAGCTGCAGTCTTGGGGTGCTCTTACAATCCTAAATATTCGAAATATGCGTGCGATACAAGTTTGCCATTCTGGCCGGAAAAAATAGAGATAAGCTCAATACAGTAAAATTGAGAGAGTTATGAGATAGATGAAGAATCAAGAAAGTAAACAATCTTACACCCCCAGGTTGCATTTGAGCGTTTTTGACACACCCCACCCTGGCCTATACCACAGCCTATCATATTTGCTAGGCCCCTTTTACCTTTTTCCACAAGCTTCTACGGCGGCTTCTCGATGGTCAGCATGGAGAACAGGGTTAATTATTCATATATTATAAAATATGGTTTATTAATAATTAAAAATACAATCTAGCTTAAGATATGTGTGGGTAAAAATTGTGATTTGATTTTCAAGGGTTTTCTTATCTATACATGTAAATTTTATACGTTTTGATATACCCATATCAAGAATTCTGTTTAATAAACTCGAGCTGAACATTTCATCAAGTATAGCGAGTTAACAACGTTCATCGATATTATTTTTACTGAATTTCAAACGCGAACAGAGATTATTTATATTTAAATTGAACTTTAGCATTTGATCATGTTTACTTTAAATTGAGTATTGTTTGTTGTTAAATTTCGTGGTTAAATAAAAAAATGTCCCATTTTAATCAATTGGTATTAAGATAAGCGAGTCTGCAGATCAGATGAGGCATCCACCGATGAAAGCGCTTCCATGAGTGACGCAGCTGAAAACTTAGGTATAAGGGAAGAGCACAAAAACAAATCTTAGTGTTATTTTGCTTATCATTACAATATGCACTCGCCGTTTACATTATTGTGAGCAGCTCTTCTTCTACCAATTCTTCTTCGACGTTAATATATGTAGGTTAATTCTCTTGTGGGCAAATTCTTATGATAAGTTCTTCTCTAAATGATTCATAGATATTTACATGAACTTATGAAATAATTTTTTTCTTATTATTCTGCCTTGATGCTTTTCCTTTTACTTGACCTTGCAAAGAATTATATTTTTTACATTCTTCTCAACAGATAGATACGTTGAGTTATTTTACAACAGAATTTTGCTAACATTTAATTACATTCTCAGTTCCTAGTTCTTGGTATATAAGTTAAATTCAGTTAATTTTTCTTTTTTTTTCTTTTAAAGAGAAAGCATGTCTTTTAAAGCATGTGTTTTAATGTATGTTTTTATTTCGTTTTCAGGCCGCACTGAGAGAAATTTTTAGCACTTCAATTTTACATACTACTATTTATTAAATGTTTTAACTGCCTTCATGCGTATAACTAGTTATCATTTCATCACACAACGAACTGTGAGAAAATTTTTAATACATTAATTTTTTATCTTTTAAAACTTTACTGTTAGATATTAAATAGAAGGTTAATAGAAGGTTATATTAAATGAGGCTGCACTGAGACCTGAATCCACCTTTCCCACCTTCCCTCTTTCTCAGTGTATTGCGTAAGGGCCCGGCGTTCGAACGCCTAGCCAGACCTTAAAACACCGCCGATTTGGGGGGCTCTAGCTCTAGCTCTAGCTTTTTATAGACCGCGTAAACATGAAAACTTGGGTCAATACCCTTGATGTGCACTCTCTCAAAAACTCACCCAGATTAACCATAGGATGGTTTAATAGTTGCCAGGGAATTTTACTCCTGGGTGACATGCACGCACTTTCGATATGGACAATATGGAAACGCTCTACCTGACCATTCGAGACGCTGTGCAGTGGTGCGCATTTGAAAAGCCAACACCAAAGAGGTCGGTCAGCATGGTTCATATTGTGTGCGAGTTTAACGATGGTTCGTTGTGGCAATAAACTGTCTCCGCCATCGGGAAAAAATTCATGAGCAGCAGTGCGTCGGTTTTTAAGTCTTCGATTGTTCTGGAAGCAATGGGGTGCACCATAGCAAATTAGGATAACTTATCTATGGAGGCGAGGATGTACTTTCTATCTGTGGAGAAAATTTCTATGTGCAACTTTCCCCCACATTAGAAAGGACTGGTGTCTCCCCTATGTCGTGTTTAATCGGGTGTCTATCATATTAGGCCCTGGCGCATATTTCACAATTGGTTACAATTTTGTTTGCCGGTTTAGCCTTTTTTGAAAAGTAGTACTCGGCGAGTACCTGCTTACGCTTTCTTGTGCTGCTCTTTTAGGATTTGCCTCCTCTCGCCAGTCGCAAAACTTCGCCCAAACGATCGCCAGGCGACAAACTGAAAAGTCTTGGGCATGAGTTTATTATGTGAAAAAGGCCATCACAGACCATGTATACGGATGAGTTTGTAATCATAAATGCAGAGTTACCTGGATAAAGGGATGACGTCGTCCTACCGCAGGGCTTGGTGCATGTGATGTCATCTGAAAATCAATGCACTTGGAATATGGTGCCGCTGGAAATCTGCTTCGTTGTGCTCATTCTTGCCAGGGATCGCATATGCGAATTAAATTTATGCGAAAGCTCGCGAAGCCTCGTCATCGATGCGGATTCTACGGCCCTCAGATGCAGTATCTCATTAACATGAGCCTGTAAAATAAGCCTGCGATTACTAATCCTTTTGTTTAGCAAAGCCAAGTCATAGATTTTCCAGGGTATTCTCCAGGGTAGGCTCACGAAGGCAGGACTGCAACCGCTGAAGCTTCTCCATCCGACTTATAAATGGGTTTGTGTCCACCATGGTCGAGAACAGTGACCGGAATTCAAGCCACTCCGCATAACTTCCACTAAAAGTGGCAGTGGCGGCAAAGCCTGTAAAGTACTGCCGAACGACGCATCAAAATTGGCGGCAAAAATAGCGTTGATCAGTGTCGAACTCGCCGGCAACCGACTGGAGCGCTAAATTATCTCCTGGTCTAGGATGAATCGTGCCTCCTTCGCATCATTGTTGAAGTTGACGCGCAGATCGCTCCTGAGTTACGCAACATCCATCTCGGTCAGCTGCTTGTGAATGCTCTTAAAATCCGCGACGGTGCCTTCCAATTCGCTATGCCGCTGGCATAGTTAGCGGGAGTTTTAATTAATATTCAAAATCCAGCTTTTAATGAACAATAAGTTCTGCTAGATTTATATTTAAATGCAATTTATTTTTCTAACTTGATGATTTTTGTTGATATACAAAATATGGGATCGGTTCCTAAGGGTTGAGACCGATGTAAGAAGTAAGGACGCGGCTCAACGCTTGATGCTGCGGAGCGACCGAGAGATGCAGATGACCAATCGAATGCACGTGATCGGGCGACGCGAATAGAGACATGAAGATAAAAGAGAGTGACCTCACGAGTTCAATTCATTTTTGCAGGCCAGACTTTCCAGCCTCTGCTTGAGCCGGCACAAGGAATTATCAAATACATAAACAAGAAAGGAAAGCTTACTTCGGGCGGAGCCAAACCCTTGCAGTGCAGTGGCACCTTATATTATTAAATATATGTATATCGTATCGTATAAAGTCGGGCGAACCTTATGATATTTGGCGGATCGAATAAATTTGCCCAAAGTGGAATCCATTAAAAGTTCCATCATTCTAACTCAAAAAACAACAAAGTTATGGCATTTCCGATCAATCAGTTATATGGCAGCTATTATATATAGTCGACCGATCCCGGCCGACTTAGATACTGCCTGCAAAGGAAAGAAAGATGTGTGTAAAATTTCAAGTCGATAGCTTTAATACTGAGGGACTAGTTTGCGTAGAAACAGAAAGACAGGACATGCTTACAATGCACAATTTTGACCAACATTTTAATATTACACCAAGATACTAAAAAAAATTTAAGAAGAGAAAACAATCGAGGTTTCCGTAAATGCGTCAGCCACTATTCTGCTCATAATGATGAAGGTGCAGACCAAAAGAGCTGCCTCAAAAAGAACAACACCACCGGCGGTGCTTTCCTACCTCCCTACCTAACCCAGATGTTCTCTATATTGCAAAGGAGGACGCCCGCGTTTAAGGGGGGGAAGTTAACACCTAAAATGTAAAATTCTAAATAATACTGAATAAGCTAATAAAACGCTAAGTCCAGTCACACGCGCTTAGTGTGGTCCAGTCACACGCGCATATTTTTAATAACAACTGCAATAGAGCTTACGCAACCACATTGAGTGCATTGTGCACCGGATTCAATATTATGCACCAATAAGGGTCACGCGGATAAAAATACACGTGCGCTTAGTAAGCATCGGTTGCGATCGTGGGAAAGCCAAAAAAAGAAACACCCAAATATTTGGCAAGCTCACTGGACCTAATGGCAAGTGCATCCACCAACAACACAATGCACTTGCATTGACCAATTAGGAGCAAAGACAACATCATCGTCAGTTATTATTAATTATAAGAATCATATTTGTCAGTTCTAATCCGATACTCAAATAAACGAAATGAAAAAAAAAGTAATTTCTTTATATTGTATATAAAGTGTATAATGTGTATAAAGATTTTATTATTTAGGGTTCAATAAATTCGTTTGACCATATGGAATAAGACCATTTTTTGTCATTTCCTATCGTATCACTGAAAAAAAATATTGTTTCATTTTTAAAGGGATTAAAATATAAAATACAAAAATAATATTATCTATGTGTCAGTATGATAATATGTGTAGTATGATAATATGTGTCATTCACAAATAACTCATTGCAGCTTGTATGTATAGGTAATGTTTATATATTTTTAAATAGATTAGATATAGATAGTATATAGAAATAAAGACATTGCGTGGTTCCCACTGGTTACGTACAGCCCACCTCCCGCCCAACCGACCGAGGGGCGCCTGCCTGCCTGCATGACGTACGGCTCAAATCGCGGAAATAGATCCGAGTTAGTAAATGTGTAGAATATAAAGAAAGATGATTAAGATAACGAGGAAGAATTGATGTGATTTTGTAAGTATATTAAAATATATGTTTTCATATTTAAAAGAGAGGATGAATGAAGTAATGTGATAGAGACCATTATAAATCGAACATAAAATCCTAAGAGGATCATGCTGTGCATATGTCAATCAACAATCGCTTTGAGGAAAAATAGAGGAATCAAGTTTCAAGTCCTTCTCTTTGGAACCATTAATAAGGTTGTGTAGGAGAAGGACACCCAGCATTGTTCGGCGATTTGTTAAGGAGGGTAACTTTATTAGTAAGAGTCTATTGTGAAATGAAGGAAGGCGAAGAGTTAAGTCCTCCAAGAGCAAATAAAAAGAAGTTCTTTTGTACGGATTCAATGCGGTCTTGATGAACACCATATTGAGAACACCAAACAAATGAACCGTACTCCAGTAGCGGACGGACCAAGGATATAATTAAGCTTTTAGTAATATAAGTCGTTAAATTCTTTTGCCCACCTTTTGATAAAACCGAGAACACCTTTAGCTTTATTAACCATTGAAGAAATATGGTCGGACAATTTGAGGTTAATGACTAAAAAAGGGGTGGGCAACATCTCATTTCCAATAACTCGCTAGCATAGGGCCATAAATTCTGCTCAGCGCTGCCGGCGTACTCAAAGTGTAAGCAATCTCTCATTTGCCCTCATTCGGCCTCTCTTGAGGGCCCAAGCTTAAGAAAAAATAAGTTTTCACTGAAAAAAATGATTTTAGAAATTTGGGAGGAACAATTTTTCTTTATTAAAAAGTATTAAAGCGGAAGGGTAGTATTACGAACTTTTTAAAATATGTTACAAGACCAATTCGATTTAGCGGTCACGCTTTTAGTGCCCATTCGCATTTTGATCAATTAAGTATTAAGTCATTAGCTAAACAAGATTTTGGAAAATTATCGAGATGTGACTTGGGCAGACGGGTATTTGTAATGCAGATACAGCTTAACATCGAGATATGTTGAATTTAATTTGGAGCTTTCGATAAAGCCTAGTATAAGGGAATATATTCAGTTAGGATTTTGTAAAAATCGATTTTTTGTGGAATCGGAGGTGTCCCTGAGTTTTAGAAAAATGGAGGAAGAGCAATATCGGTCTGTGATTCGATTCTTGTTTTTGGAAGGGAAATCGCGCAGCGAAATAACAGAGTGCTTGGATGCTCTTCTCATTCGATAGCAACCGTCAAAAAGTGGTTTAACGTTCCACGTCGGTTTTAATGAGCCACGCCCAGGTGGCCCGAAAACGGCTACCACGGAGGATAACGTGACAAAAATCCATGATCTCGTATTGCCATTCCGCCGATTGAAGATGCGCGAGATAGCTGAGACAGAAAGCATCTCAAAAGACCGCGTTGGTCATATCCTGCTTAAAATTTTGGGCATGAGAAAGCTGCCGGCGTAATGGGTGCCGCGGTTGCTCACTCCGGACAACAAGTGCAACCGTGAGACCACTCCAGAGCAGTGTTTGACGCTGTTTAAGCGCAATCCGAAGGAGTTTCTGCGTCGTTTCGAGACTGTAACATGGATCCACTCGTATACGCCAGAAAACAAGGAACAGTCGAAACAGTGGACTTCACCCGGTGAATCTGCTCCGAAGAAGGCGAAGACTGTCCCATCGGGCGGAAAGGGGATGGCCATCGTTTTTTAGGATTCACAAGGTGTGATTTACATCCACTACCTTGAGAATGGCAAAACGGTCACAGGGCTGCCCCATTTGGCGAAGAAAAAGGTGCACTTCCATCATGACAACTCACCGGCTTACACTTCCACCTTCAACACGGCCAAATTGGTGGAATTGGGCTTCGAACTGCTATCCACCATATTCTCCATATTTGGCCCTGTTTTTTGTTTCCAAACTGGAAAAAGTCACTCGCTGTACTGAAATTTGCGTCGAATGAGGAGGATGTGACCGCCAAAGAGGCCTATTTTGCAGACCTCGGAAAAACGTATTTTTCAGACGGGTTGTAAAAGTTGGAGCATCGCTGGGTTAAGTGTATAGAGCTAAAAGGAGATTATGTTAAGAAGTAAATTGCCGTTTCCAAAATCATTTCGTTTTTTTTTTTTGGAGGAAGTACTTATCGGACCCCCTCGTAAGTTAGTGTATAAATCGTTCTGAAATTTTCACCGAGCTTCATAACTATTTTATTTAGAAATTAATCGAAAAATTTCCCCATCCGCGAAGATTTCTTATTTTTATATACAATTACAGAGTCGAATTTTGGTCGAAAATTTTGCTTTAAGTAGCCGCCATTTTGTCAACAATTTTGTTTTTGCCAATTCCTTCGAGAAATCTTATTTATTATATTAATGACATTTTTTTATGCAGTCCAGAGATATCGTTCTCAACGCAAGAAGCCTTTTTTGCGGACTTCTGCAAGATTGGCCATATTAACTATATATATAAACTATAATATATTAAATATAGTTTAAGGTTACCAAAATATATAAAATGTCTTTTTTTCGACCTCCTAACTGTATATAACCCAATAAGTAAGCATAGGGTGGAGCGAGAGCGCAAGAAAGCTCAGTTTCAGATTCGCCCCGCTTACTCGCAATAGATAAACTAGGCTTAAGTGTAAATGAGAAATATAATAGTAACGTCAAGCCGAGTGCACAAATTTTTGGTAGTCGTTTTTGATTTTTAAACAATTATACAGCCACCTTTATCTTGTGAAATAAAACTATCTCATCGAGAATTTTGCCGCCCCTGCGACGACTGTCTAATAAAAACAAATCCAAAGAAACAAGTGACAGAATATTTACAAAAACACACATATATAAAATAGTTGCTCGCGACGGTGGTGGTTTTTTTGTGGATATTTCAATAAATAAAACAAAAACCATTTAAGTTTCGCGACTCGAAAAAAGTACTATACCATATAACTGGAAATTATTAAATGGAATGATCCATTTAGCAAGCCCTGCACCTGCTTTGATTGTTCAATGAAAGTGGGAGCAGGATTAAAGGATCCGAACGAAGAGTCGCAGGAATTTTGCGAAAAATTGAAAGTCGAGAAAAGAAAAATTAAAATACGTCTTGTGCTGGAATATTGCACCCTCCTTTCAATTCTTTGCGCATACGTACTTCAAAAATAGTAGAGCTCAGGTGAATAGTAAAATTTATATAATTATAAAAATTATAACACATAACTAAATATATATATATTATTCAAAATCCACAGTCGCCTCCTACCTCCCGTTCTCGGCATTATACAATTTTTGAAAATAAATAGATAAAGTGCAGCCAAGAATTATTTTTATACTCTTGCAGAGGGTATTATAATTTTGATGACTTAAAAGCAGCCTTACGGCAGCTCCTGAATTTGTTCCCGAAAGCGGAGACAGTTTATTGCCACAACGAACCAATGTTAAACTCGCACACAATTTCGACCATGCTGACCGACCATAGAGCTCTTGCAGAACTAGCCTGATGTCTAAAAATCGATAGAATCATAAGTGATACTGTGGAGTTGATCTTATTGGCCACCACCAGGTATAAGAAGTCAATACACTCTGTCTTGATAAGAGGCCGGTAGACGTTATACCAAAGCAAACGGAGGACACACTAGCAGATATCCCAAAGGGGATCGGAAGCGCCAAAGTTGCGCTCATGGCCAGAGAAAACGCAAAACAGGGTTTTCGAAGTTAGCGACAAAGTCCTGTTAAAATCAAACCGAAGACTTGGAAATGAACTCACACCGTTGTGTGAGGAGAAAAACGTTGGAGCGGACCTGGAGACCATGGACCTCATCAAGGGGAGGGTGGTCCATAAGGACAATTTAAAATAACAGCATTGGGCAATACGCCTCCTATAGTTATAGGTTTTGGCCTTTTGGGATTAGTTAAATAACTAATAGTTCTCATTTTACTTACATTCGTGTTAGCACACATCACTGACTTTCACACGCCACGTATATACCTATCGTGGAGGGCCGCATCATAGTGTGGAAAGTTTTCGGGCATGTTACACACTCGCCAAACCTTTCGGAATACAAGAGAGCCGTAGACGAGACAGCCGGCATGGGTGACAAATTTCCGCAGAAAAGAAAGCTTCTGAAGATAGACACTGACCACCTTCGAGACCTGATGGATTCGTTGAAAGTAAACCACAGAGCAGCCAAAAGTGTAGACTTCCTGGGTTCTATTTTATAGGTTGTGGCGGGAGCTCCAAATGCAGAGAATTTGGAGCAAATTAGGTTCATAGAAACTCAACTACTAAATTCATACAATAGACACATTGAAATTAATACTAAACTTCAAAACCAATGCTTGCTATTGCCTTAGCTAAAATTAATATCAGTCACAACATATTAAATAACGCAGATATGGAGTCAATCATATGGAAAAGCCCACCAGCATCCCTAAAATGGATCTTTAGTCCGTCTCGTTCATAAGAAACTACAATCCGTTTACGTTTTATACTTTATAATAAAGTTTCCTAAGGTAAAATTTGCATGAAAGAAAGTTACAACATACCCGGTCGCCCAACACGATTTAATCCTTTGGTTAAAAGACGACTTGGTTGCAAAATGTGGAAGAGAGGACCACCAAATTAATAATTGCACCACATCCCTCAGAACCACGTTCTTCCGGCTTGCAGCGAGTGCTCATGTGCCAGAAATCTACACACCGGAAGAATTGCTCATTGCAAAGCGCATCTAAGCAACTTGCTTCCAATCACCCACGTAGATGAGGGTACCAGCATAATCAATGACTGTTCAGCTCAGGTTGAAGTTGACAACGATCACATCAACATTCGGAAAAAAACTCCAGGAGGAGCGAGTTCACCATTGTTGAATATACCCATCAGCCACGAAGTTTTAGGCCTCCCTTACCTTCATCGCTTGAATAAACGTAACCTGAGGTTCATACAGAAGGTTGGAGACTAAGTCAATGGCACCAAAACACAGCAGATAGTACATGACATAGCAGTATGCTTCGCGTTGACTTGCATCCTGGTCACCTGTCATCGAGTCATCCTGGCATGAAGATCCGCAGTCAAGCTAAAGGAGGTGATCGCCGAAATAGCGTCGGCCTGCTCAATAAAAATTTAGCACCGACAATCACTGCTATATTTATCTATATTTTATTTGCCGGCTGAATCATCAGGCCAGCGGTAACAGAGACAGTAAACTCCGAAACGTAGTCTCGTAACCCTACAAAGTAGCCGAGGAATACTACCGAGGAGTAGTTACGTTTTATTAGTTTATATATTCTTGATCAGGATCACCTCCTGAGTCAATATAAACATTTCCGTCTGTCCGTCTGTCTGTTATTAAGAAAACTAGTCTCTCAGTTTTAAAGCTATCGACTTTATACTTGTACACATGCTTCTTTCCTTTGCAGGCAGTATATAAGTCGGAACGGTCGATTGGAAAGCTGCCATATTACAGATAGATCAGAAATGCTTTCGCGTTTATTAAGTTAGCAGAATGGGACCTAACCTTACCTAAGGATAAGACTTTGTGTGGATTCTACTTCGGGCAAACTTGATCTATCTGCCAATTTTTATAAGGATTGGCCGACTATATCCTATTGATGTCATATAATTTATTAATCAGAAATGCCATAACTTTGTTTTTCAAGTAAGAATGACGGGAGTTTCTATGGTTTCCACTAAACTTATCAGATCTGCAAAATTTTTTAATTATACATGATCCCATATATATCTTATCTGCAAGCTTTTCTTGTTTTTAAATGAATTTATTTGAATTTAAGTTTCAAACATTTATGTTTTAACAACATTTGGCTTTGTTCCCATTTAAATATTAAAACATCTATTCTTAAACGATTTTAAAACATAAATGTACCAAATAAGTTTCAATAATGATATCCTTCATGCTCTTGTAGCAGGCGCGTGATGACACTATATATAGCCGAACAATTACAAATTTTCTGTGTGCGTTCAATCTGAATGCATGATATTCCAAATGAAAGGTCTTGTTTTCATTAGAGAAATTTTATTCAAAAATTGGCCAAAAGTAGTTTGGCTTGGGAGAAATTGGACATTGTGGGGACATCGGTGTCACCACACAAAATATTTTTATATTCACAGATTTTTCTCCAAAATACGCGTCGATTGGTACCTTAACTATCACGATTTTTAAAAAATTTCCCAAATGAAGATGTTGATTAAGATGCAAATTTTGCTCCGAAAAATGTATCGTCCGCGTTTGTCTTATTTTGTATTCTAAAATTTTGAAAAAAATTTAGTAAAATACGAACAACGTTCGTTCTACAATTTTGTTAAATTCATTAAGATTACTTTAAAAACTTAAAACGACTTTTAAATTGATTTATTTATAAATATTCATATTCAGCACGTGGAACAATAACATTAAACGATATAAACACGTGCCGGGTAAGAATATTTATACTATTCGCGGAGCATTTTATTATGTCGAAATATTCGTGTAAACTCAAACTTTGAGATTTGCCCACTTGTAGATTACAGTTGACGGCAGCATCGTTGTATTTGGTATAAACTCGCAGGAAATTCAAAGAGACAAGGACTATAAAACCATACTGTTGAGAAGTAATCATTCAGAGCACATATGCAGGCAGCGAAGCTGTTCTGCTGATCCGTCATTGCGTCGATAAGCCAACAAGGTTTCGAAAGTTGTGTATTTCGTGGTTTGCTGTGTATCAAATTGTCCAATTCATGAATATGAGTGAATCACATAATTTGGAATAGTGCGGCATTTCAGAGGGTTTTCTATAGATACATATATATCCTCCTGTGCGTGAGATGAACTTTTAAGAATATTTAGTGAAGAAATGGATAGGGTAGAGGTAGTTCAATGAGATTATTTTATCTCACACATCCGAAAAATAGTGGTAGCTGTATAATTATTTAAAAAACTCACAACGACTACAAAAATTGTGTGCACTCGCTTTGACATGATAATTTGATATATTTTTCATTTACACTTTAGCCTGGCTTATCTTGTAATATTCACATATATGCACTATTAATATCATATATATATATCGACCACCCACTGTACCAAGAGTACTTAAAGGGTACACACTGTAACACTTTGTCGCAGTGTTTATGTTATCCAAGGTCTCGGTCATAAACCTAAGTGCACCGAAATATGAATCGCCCGCTGTGCCTTTGCTGTACGCCGAAAAGTGCATATGTCCGCATATACGTAACACGAGTGGACCTTATGCATGTCCACATACCTCCGCCTAAGCGAACATAACATAAATATATATTCATATATAAATATTTAAGAATACATAACCGTCCCTCCGCTGCCGCTTTGGGCAGCGCAGCTACGGGACTTAGACTTCCTTTAACTCATAAGTAAATTTGTAATTCAGGAACTCCATGAGCTCGGAGCGGCAACAACAGTTGCTCCGAAGATGATAAAAATATAATAAAAAGACTTAGAACATATTACATGGCGATCCTGCCACACTTGCGAATTCATTTCGATGTTAGAACCTATTACACCTATTACATGGCGACCGTGACAGGACGTCCTGGACCAAAGGACATCGAAGGATCCCCAACGCAGGCATCATAAGGATCAACCACAAAAAAAAAATCAACGGAAAACGAAACCACACACACAGCAGCAGCGACCTATGGAAATGGAATCCCAATGATCTAAATGAAAAAAAAACAAAATATCGCAGTAAGTAGAGTGTGATGTGTGCAAAACGTAGTGGCGTGGTTCAACGTTTAAAAGCCAGAAAGGCTGAATTACTGAAGCTACTAAATAGCGGAAGTAAATTAGAATGGAACAACTAGGTGAAAATACACGCCGAAGTTGAGTACATTAAAAACCTTCTAACGCAAAGAAAAATAAAACCACAGCCACACACACATCCACCTACACTGTAATACCCAACATATCCAAAGACAAGATAAAACTTAATCCACCACCAAAACAGGAGTTACCGAGACTAAAGAAAAATGCCCCAATGACTGCAGGGGGACCCCTGGAATCACCCTTCTGCGAACAAACCTGTGCCAGCACCGGTGCCCTAACAACCAAAGAAAGAAGATACGCCTGTGCAGCCAGCACCGGCCCCGTTTAGCGCTCCAAGCTAAGCCCGGAACAGTGAACCGACAGCGCTACCAAGAGCGCAAAAATTTTTTCCCCGTGCACTGCGTTGCATATTTTTTTGTATTGCACTGCGATGCATATTTTTTTTTAGTATAAAAAAATCCTTTATAAAATTTAGCGACATTAAAGTTGCCCGATTAGCGTGTGGCCTGAAAACCATACAAAAAATAGGCAGGTTTTTATGTAAAAAAAATACAATTTACACAAAACGCAATATACACATAGCCAAATAAGGCAAGTCTTTAAATGAGCCAAACTGAATGGCAAATAAATAATAAATTAAATCATACAGTTTACACAAAAAATTATATATACACAA
>JAWNOP010000011.1:600000-844167 GCA_035045925.1 Drosophila atripex
CGCTCGTGGCTTTGAGTTTAACCTTTAGATTTCGATAACGATATCTATACCTTTATACATTTAATAGTTAATGTATTTATCATTGCATATAGGGTTTTAACTTGTTGGGTTTTGCTATATTCCATATTGTTATCAGCTGTCCTATACATCTTTGTGGCATATACGTTCGGCTTCGATTTTGATTATTTGACTTGTCTTAATTCCCGTTGCGGCTGTAGAGTCACTGTTGTCGGCTAACATATTGTTGATTTGTGATCGATTAGCTAGGAATCCACACTTTTCTCTCTTAGATCGTGTTGTTTACTATTCTTATTCATATCTACGCGATGTGGCTCCGCGGCGTTTCAGATTGGTGTAGTGGTACACGTACCTCTGCTTCTTCTACGCTTTGTACGTTCCGTGCTACACGAGTTTGTTTTGGTTCTTCTGGTGCCCCGTCACATTCACTTATCTTCTTATCTGTCGCCTGTCGTCGTTTCTCTGTGGTATGTTCCTAAGTGGTGGTCTGGTGTCGGGGGGAGGGGGGGGGCGGAGGGGGATTTTTAATCGATAGTTAACAAAGCTTACGTAGCTAATCGATTGCTAACGTTTACGTGAAATAGTGCTGGTAAGCGTGGGTGCAAGATCAGCTGATCAATTTCAAATTTTTCCCGGACTTCGAAATTATTTTCGAATTGAAACGAGAAACCATAAGGACGTGCATTTTCAGCGAAGTCATAGTCAGTAGACATAACCTGCAGCAACGGGTGACAATTACACGGACGGACGACGAAAAATTTTTGGGAGCCTAATTTGGCAAGTCCGTGTTGTTGCGGTTTTCGTGTAAGTTAACTAAATCACTGCAGTGGCAATTAGTGAAAGAATTATAGTGGTTTTATTTAGATCGAGGAAGGCAAGTCTACCGAGTTGTTCAGACTGTTCGTGCATAACCCAACAAATCTCCATTGGCGAATTTCTGGTGGGGTAAAATTAAAGTGAAGGAAAGTTGCGAGCAGTAAAGGAAGGTCCTAAGAGGGCAACAACCCCCACACCAACACTCACACACACACCCACACCTATTCCTGCGCGGGAAATAAGTCTTCGATCCTCTGCAGAAAAGTGAAATAAAGAAAGTTCCGTAAAATACGCCACTAAGCATGTTTTAGGGTAGGTCAGTGACCCGAGAACAGATTTAACCCTATTTGTTAAAATTTAAATAGAGCCTTCTGCAAAATTAAAAAGAATATGTAAAGTTCAAAGAAATTTGTATGAACAGTGAAGAAAGTTATTGATGATAAGCAAAGTAAAATTTATTAGAACTTAAGTGAGGCAAATGGGTTTATGCTAATCTTTTACTGAGGCTCATGTACATTTTTATTTAAATTCTACAAAATAATTATAGCAACAATGGCCATAACGCTCAGTAACAGCTGCATCACGAGTAAGTAAGTCATCAACTCCTTATTCTTTTATATTCCTGTTTCTGACACCAGATTTGAAAAAGTCAGACATTCTATAATTTCATAAGCCCTGCTGGCGATGAATAAACCTACCTCAATTTATTCTTCTCTTTGTTTTTAAATATAACTAAGTTAATTTCAATCAAATCAAAACTTAAAAAAACGAAAATGAATGAGTATATTTTGAAAGCAAAAGGTACTTGTTGTTTAAGTCGACATCTGAATTCCCACATTACATTAGATAATTTTTTTTGTACATTGTATTTAATTAAACAAGTCATACATCTAATTAAATCGCATAGTTTATTAATTTAGCTAATTATTCTATTATTAATTAAACTAAAATCCTAACATTATGAGTACTTATGCATCTCATATTAACGAACTGGAATAAAATCATGAATAGCTAAAATTTTCTTTGTTGACTGAACTCAGCTGGTGTTGGCCCAAATGAAAGGCGTATTAGGGATCACCAGAGCGATGCTTTGGCGGCCATGATCGCGAATTGGGCCCAATTCGCAAGCACAGCAACATCAGTGGCATGCTAAACAAGTAGTACTCTCTCTGTCTGTCTGTCATTTCACTTCCGATTTTCTTAGTTTGTCGCAAGCACGCTCAATCTAGCTTTAGTAATAATCTTGCAAAACAAGACCACCACCCCCAAAGCCGACGAGCACAGCCATATCCTATAGCGTGCCCCGCTAGGTCAGATTGTTCGATTGTTTTGAACATTTCCAATCGTTACACGATACAATTCCCACGAAGTAAGGCGAGGGGTGTCCCTACAGCTCCTTTTCATATAATATCGTTTTATTTCAACGAATTCAACGAACTCACATTGCGTGCCTTTATATTGGGTATTTTCGCACTTTTTGAAGTTTTGTTTCACTTATCTTGGGTGGATCCGTTTAACTTATCAAATATCAAATATTTGATTATCCTTGTTAAAGGTCTAAAGTCAATATATTATTCAATAAATCTCGCTAAAGAAACATATTCAAGCAACGTAACGTATTTCATTATTTGTAAATTTCTTTAAAAAAATTGAGCCATTCCAAAAATAAATATTCACCAAAGAAATTTAATGGGAAATTTTAACAGCCTTCCCGAGAAGTATTTCGAAATAATTGGAAATGATGTAATGTGTAAAACAGGTAAAAGTTAATCTTTAAGTTTGGTGTCATTCTCATTTTGTATAATTCAGGTTAAATTTTAGTTTCAGCAGCACAATGCTACTACTTTTCATAACAGATCGAAAGCATCAAAAATCAATTCATCCAATGAAGAAACCCCAAATAATGGAAATTCCAAATCCAACAATAATTTTAAAATGGATCTATGTATATACACAGTTTGTTGCGGTAAATATTCCATGGAATGTAGTAAATAATGAGACATTTGCAAAAAAAAAAACAGCGCTACAAATACCAGATGAGAGCACGCTTAGAAAAACGTATTTAGACAAATGCTACCAGCAATCAATGAAAAAAATTCGCGACGAAATTAAGAAATCGAAAACGAAACGACGAAAACGTTGGGATATCGGTTGACGAAACAACGAAACAAAATCGCTTGACTTGTTATTGTCATCTTAAGCGAAGAGGAACACTAGGAATAAAATTCGGTAAAATAACCGGGACGCGGAAAACGGAGAAAAAGCAAAAAGAAGGAAACAAAAAAAGAAGGAAAATAAACGGGGAGGAGGGCGCGGGGGAGGGAAGAGGCGAAAGGGGGAGAAGAGGCGAGAGAAAGGGGAGGGAGAGAGAAAAGAAAAGAAAAGACGAAAAAAGGAAAATAAGGGGAGAGAGAAGAGAAGAAAAGAGCGAGGGGAGAGAAGAAACAAAAAAAAAGAGAAAAAAAAAACGACAAGGAAACAGAGAAAAAAAACATATAAAAAAAAAAAAAGGTGAAGTAAAAAACAAAGAAGAATGGGGAAAAGAAAGAAGGGGAGAAGAAAAAAAAAAAAAGAAAAAGAGAAAGAGAAAAAAGAAAAGGCATTAAACTCATATTTATTATCATGTAAACAACTGGATGAGGTCAACAACGTAAGAATATCTAGTTTCGTTAACGACAGCATCCGATTATTATGGCCACAAGGCAATGAAGGAAAAGTTTTGCTGAAAAAATTTAAAAATATTTTATCCAAACATGATTCATATAACACGTTTCGCACATGGCTTAAATTTAATAGTGGAAAAAGTCCGAACTTCGTTTCCTGAAGCAAACGCGTTTATAAGCTGCATTTAAAAAATATTCATAAAAGCTCCGCTTCGAGTTAAAAAATTTAAATAAATTTTAGACAACGAATTACCCCTGAATCCATTATACCCAGATGGTACGTGGTTGAACGTGGCATCATATGTTATGCAAACAACATGGAAGGAATTGCAGAGGATCTTAATATACTAGACCCAGAAAACGCTGAATCCATAGAACAGGCAAAAGGGCTCATGAAAAATCCTCAGTTACATCGGGATTTTATATTTAATAAATCCAACTTCAATAGATTAGGCGAAATAATATCTTCCTTGGAAGTGAGGGGCCTTCCATTGGCAGTATCAATGAAATGGTTTTAGAAAGCAAAAAGTATTTTAGAGAACATTTCTGGTGATTTGAGAGGGCCCTCTGAGAGGGCTGAAAAAAAATTTCTGTTTTAAACAGAAATTCAAATTTCAAGATATTTTAAAAAAGCATTTACATTTTAAGTTTTTAAGCTGATTTTTTTGAGCTTGGGAATGTGAAATAAAAATATAATCAAATATAAATATGCTCCAACTACATCTTGTGATGTTGAAAGAAGCTTTCAGCATATAAAATGGTTTTTTGATGAGCTTTACAAGAACCTCTCTAAAAAAAGTTATGATTATCAATTGCAA
Source organism: Drosophila atripex (assembly GCA_035045925.1). Taxonomy (NCBI): domain Eukaryota; kingdom Metazoa; phylum Arthropoda; class Insecta; order Diptera; family Drosophilidae; genus Drosophila; species Drosophila atripex. The sequence goes on from JAWNOP010000011.1 coordinate 604,316, forward strand.
AACAAACTACTTTAAATAAAAATAACTATTAATTACATCCTATCAAATAATAATCTATTACTTCTTCTTGAATAGCTTTTATTTTATATTTTAATATTAATAATAATATTATATTTTTTAATATCCTTTGCATGTATAAAAAAATAAAAATAATCAGATCGTTTTTAACTATCAATTCATTGAAATGAATATTTTTGTTTTCCGAATTCAAATAACTTAATCCGTTGAAAATATGGAAATTTCGAGGGCTATTCATTAATGATTTCACACAAGCCCGTTAGGGTGAGTGCTTCTAATAATTATATACTGGTGGTATAAAATATTAACAGGAGCTAAGGCTGCGGAGTTCTGATTAAGACAAAATTAAAATTCTACGCCGGCTGTACCTTGAGGTCTTCGTTGGATTGCAGCGCAGTCGCCCAGTTGCCGCGTCACGTTCGGATCCGGCTAGTAACGATTATTTGTTGCGCAAGTGCTCGAGCTGATCTACGGACAGTTGCCCTCGGAATGCGTGGTCAGCGCTTTTGTCATTCCGCGTGCGGGCCACCGGATCCGGTGTGCTATTCGGCACTTTTCTCAAACTCTTTCGGCGCGTGTTAACTTTTCGCAGTCGCGGGTCCCAGCGTTCATGTGCAATTTTACAGCGGATTCCATTACGAACTGAGATTACAAATCGCAGATGTTAAGATGATATATCTAAATTCTCATTTTACTAATCAAATAATTATTATTAATCAATTAATAATATGGATGTCTTGATTTGAACTTGTTTCACTCTACAAACCAGCCGAGAACTCTACCACACGGCTATCCCTGACTTGTTACGAAAAATTCGAGAAAATTAGATGTCTTATCTATGTACTGAATAATCTTTTTTTCATTCCTGTTGTCTTTGAAAAACTGAAAGCTGTATTGCATTTAAATTCAATTGGGTTCGTTTCGTACATATGCTCGAGCATATTAAGATGCTCCAATATTGTTTCTATTCAATTAAAGTAGATTTTTAATTGTCCCAAATCTATGGTTTTTGAACTCTTATAAATGTTTCACAATCCATAGCCAAAACGACATAAGTAACTGAACTCTTATAAATGTTTCACAATCCATAGCCAAAACGACATAAGCTGCATCAGCAGAAGAAAAATAAGTTTAATAGATCAAACCAAGTTGACCAAATAATTAAGCTGATCCACTTAGTTAAGCTTCCAGTGAGTGCAGTCTCATACAAGTAGTGATTTTATTCCGCAAGCTGATAAGTCTGCTTTCAGTTTCGCTTTCAGCCGCCAGTATGCGCTCCAAGTATGCGCATAAAATAAATAGCCCCTATTGATCAAAATCTCTTGCAAAGTCAAGAGTAATGGGTGAGGTATGTTTTCTTCTACTTCGTGAAGATATAATCTGCATAATGCAGATAATCCGAAGTTTACCGAATTTACCCTTTTTGAAAACGAATTGTTGTGGGTTTAGGTTTGTGCCGTGGTGTAGGTTTGCTACTTTTTTATAATTATAATCTATATTTATATGTACATTTACTATTCATTAGTATTCAATATTCAACCATTTTGAAACGTTATAACATTCCAAAGAGACCTTCGCATGCCGACCATTTCGCTGGAGACAACAATTAAATTTTTTTTTTAATTCGATACGTATCTTAAAACATGAACCGCATTTGAACTTCAACGACAAATGTTCGAAAATGTTTAATACTGAGACATATGATTACCAATCATGAAAATTTTTAATTTTATATTATTTTACTTACAGATTTGGTCAATTGTGTATCATAGCTGGTTAACATTTGTTTTACTTATATGGGCAAATATCCTTTGGATGATTCCAAATCAGCGGCGTTCCATGATGCGTTCTAGTTTTTTTGTAGTTATATATGCAGAATTTTTACTTATTACTCAATATATATATGGGATGAATATTAATGAAGATGAACTGCCTACAAAGGTTTCGGTAAGTTATTTCAGTTAGAATGATTTTAAGAATCGCGAAAATACTTATTAATATATTATTAAAATATTAACGAGTATTAACATAGTAGGCAAATATCTTATTTCCGATACTGAGTCTTATTTAATATTAGTATTAAATTGTAATATTTTCTCACATTTCTTACATCTTCATATATCAATTAAAACGCTGCAGCTATGTACTTTTCTGCATAAACCCAACAATTTGGATTTTTTTTTAGCTAGGTACTGACGGCGCCACCAGCGAGCAGCATTGTCAACAGCGGTAATTACAAGACTCAGCGAAATCATGAAATGCAAATCCCATGACCAAGCGGTCTGAGTCAGCAGACACAGAAGTATGTGACCGGTTTAACCATTACGGAAGCACGTCGATAACATTGACCTACTAAGCCCTAGACCTAGGCATACTACCTCTACCTAGGCCTTTTTACCCTTTTTGTTCGATAACACTTAGCATCATATATATGAGCGGCTATTCTGAAATAAAGTCAGTTGCGAATACAGAGTCAATCGTCTTGTTACTCTGTGTTAACTATAGCAATTAGACGTAATCCCCTTCGAGTGTGCTGCCGTGGAAGGGACCGTTGTAAGACCCTCGATACGTCAATCGCCGCTGAGTGTTGCTCCCGTGGACGGACCGTCGGTAGGAACCCCCTTGACCTCCGTGTGTTGCTCCAGATCAAAGGACCGCCGGAGGAACCTAATATCCCCACCACAGCTGAGGCCAGCCAAGAGACCTTCATACCCAAATGATACCCAGCCCAACCACGATACCCAAATGAACGGCTGTTGATCAAGTTCGCGATCGAAGAGCTTTTCGTTCACCCCAGAACATATGAATCAGCGGATCAGCTGCGCAGCTTACATGATACCCTGCTCCAAACGGTCGCCACTCTCAACGCTCTCAAGGTATCAACAGACAACTGGGAGCCAATCTTGATAAATATCATTGAAGAAAGATTAAACCCATACACGCTGTCATCTCTAGAACTAGCCGTCACCGATCTAACCACTCGACAATCTCTGAAGCAGATGTTAGAACACCTTGAGCGTCAGGCAACCAGTCAAGTAACAATGCGAAAAAATACGTCTACTGTTCCACTTCAAGCCAGCTCATCACGAATAGTGGGCTTAGCTACAGCCCTTCTTACAAATTAAACTTTCGTGCTGTTACCTACCACCCAAGTGGCAATACGTGGACCAGCCGGACCTCCTCTGAAATGCCACGTACTCTTAGATTCAGGATCACAAGTAAACTTAATGTCTCAGGAATTGGCATCCAAGTTAGGAGTACAATCGGCACCCGCCGACATGAACATCAGAGGTATTGGAGGGATGCAGAGAGCGACAGCCCGAGTAGTATTGAATATAATGCCGTTAAATACGAATTTCAAAATACAAGAAATTGCATATATCTTACCAGAGCTATTGCCAAACCTACCATCGCAACCAATTGAGCGCCCAAAAAACATTCCATCAGGAATTCGCTTGGAAGATCCTACGTTTACGGAGCCACAAGGCATTTTATTCTTCTGCTCGGAGCCGAATACATCCTACAACTGCTTGAGCCACGACTAATAAACCTAGGGCAGAGGCAGCCATTGCTTCAGAAGACGAAATTTGGATGGATTGTGATGGGGCCAGTGCGACCGAAATCAGTTCATGATTCTAAATCAGAACAAGTCGTCCTTAATCACGTCGCTTGGGCATCGAAACCTAGCGAGCCACGCCAGGAAATCGGTGAAATCGACGCATTCCGAGGGAACTTCTAGTGCATGCATCGTCGAGAAGCAGATAGTCAAATCTGGAAGATAACAGGACCCTGAACCACAGCCCAAGTTTGTCACCTCACGACTGAAGAGCACACAGCGCAAGGACCAGTAAACAAGAATGTTGGCACCTAGTGCCCAATATATAATAACGAATCACACTTAGTAATAGGAATTTGACTCCGAGAAGAGCGTCAACCTCAAATAATAATAATTTGATTCCGATCGATTGACCCAGCTACATACGGCGCCACCAGCGAACAGCATTGTCAATAGCGGTAATGACAAGAAACAGCGGAATAATGAAATGCAAAACCCATGACCAAGCGGTCTGAGTCAGCAGATCTCAGAAGTAGGTGACCGGTAAACCCTAGACCTAGGCATACTTTGTTCAATAACACCCTAGACATAGGTATACTTAGCATCATATGTAAGAGAAGTTATTCTGAAATAAATATAGTTGCGAAGACAGAATCAATCGTGGAATGGCCCGTCGTAGGACCCTCGATACGTCAATCCAGTTGAGTGTTGCTCCCGTGGAACGGACCGCCAGCAGGACCACCGATACGTTAGCCTCCGAATCTTGCTCCCGTGAACGGACCGTCACGGGACGGTAGGAACCCCCTGACCTACTTGAGTTGCTTCAGATCAAAGGACCGCTGGAGGAACCTAATAATCAACAGTCCTTTAGCTCCCCGTTTCCCGCATATTAACCCCACCCCTGCACAAGTCTGGCAATTTTAGTCAGAAGTTCTATAGGTTTTGACTACGACTCCGGGACCTATCTTTACTCCCATGCGTTCAAGTTCGACAGAATCATTAGCATTCATCCGGAATCATTCGATACATAGATACTTTTATATTCGTTTTCTATTAAATAACTTAAACAAATACCGGTAATGAAACAATTCATAATTCCAAATCCATAAATGGACCTTTGAAGGATTCAAGTTGGTCTAGTGTCGTTCTTCCCTTTGGGTAAGACATAATTGCCAATCTTATGTAACATTTACAACGAATACCTCTACCTTTCGGACAGGACATTGATCTACTGCGTGACCGCGGTGAATGCGGGTGTTTCACAAGGATCAGTTCTCAATACCCTCTTCTGAAACTTCATGTACGTCGAAGTGCTCTGGACCAAGCTATCGGAGGAATACAAATTAACCAGCTTTGAGGATGACCTTGCCCTGGTTGGTGAATAAAACCAAGGTCGTGGAACCCAGGTCGAACGAACGATAAGGTGCGTATCTTTATGGATGTCCGCCTCCGGACTAAATTTAGAGTATAAACGCGAGGCGGGTCTCGTGACGAGCAAGAAGAAGATGGAGCATATCACCATTCAATCCAATTGTTCAATAAAGTCTATTAATAGCCTATCCCCTAATAAAGGCGATTAAGTACCTAGGAGAAATATTGGACAACAAGTTCGTGACCAAAAGAGCAGCCGAAATCCAAGGAGCACTTTCACGAATTCCGGAGGCCCTGAAGAAGGCAGGAGACGCTGTTGACGCTGATCAAGAATACGTATACTTTATATCCGATAAAGATAATATGAACCGTTCTCCTTGTTACATACATTTACACGAATACAGTTTACCCTTGTGCTCTTCGAGAACTTGATGTAAATATTTTTATCCGATACGTGTCTGTGTTTTAATTTATTATTTTTATTTTCTTGCCATATAATTGATTGATCTGGTGTTTTTTAAGTTAGAAGATTAGGACATTATACAGATTCCAATGTAGGGAAATTTTACCCAATTTCACATGGATTGGCCATAAAACTGAACAATTCGGAAATGAAATAACTTTTGTGTTTTTGAAGTGATGTTTTTGGAGATGCCTGTGACTTATGCCAACATTTTTTTGTATAAAATGTGTTTAACTTCTCATAAAGATCGGCCCAAAATATATCCAATAATATAAACTAGACTAGTTAAAAATAGGGCCAATATTGTAAAACTTTCGGAAGGTGTTATTGGGAGAGCAACGCTTGAAGAAAAATTTAAATTTTGGTCAGTCGAGTGTGTTGTGGGTAAAATGTCTGATATTTTAGCAAACAAAATTATTTTTTTTCTCAGTGAACGTTTTGTTATGAACACATCTTTTTGTCACATGTTTTCTGTTTTTTTTTTTAAACATAAGATCGGGAATCTTGTTTTACCGAAAGTGAAGAACGACACCAGACCAACTTGGATCCTTATAGCCGCGTAATTTTAAGTCAGTCACATTTTTGCACTGAGATAAAAGTGCATACAAATTGGACCCTTATGCCCGCCAAGCTTGAAACGAGTGCAAGGAGTTTGACGAGACCAGTGTCGCCAAGAGAAAATGGTACGTCCATTTTTTGCAATCAAGCCCATCAACTATACAGATGCGCCCAATTTATGGGATTGAATCTCGAAGCGCGCCGTAATTTCGTCATGACTCACAAGCTGTGCTTCAACTGTCTTAGCACGGCTCACATGGTTTCGAATTGCACATCAAAACATGCTTGTTGCGATTGGCGGCGTAAATATCACACGCTACTTCACGGAGTATCTCATCAAATTGGATCAGGAAATAGTAGACAGTACGATACGTCTGCGCCATGCACACTTGTTCGGAATCATCACAACAACGCTCACTGTCACCAGGCGTAGCCAGCCCAGGAGACCCAATCGTCACTCATCACACATTGGAACATATTCCTGCACCAGGCGTCAAGGCTCTTCTGCCTACCATCCTAGTAAATGTCGTCGACTCATGGAGAAGAAGTACTACCTGCAGGATGCTACTTGACACTGGATCTACCATAACATTGGCTTCGGAAGCATTCATTCAACGCATTGGTGTGCGTCGCATTCATGCTGGAATCTCAGGCCTTGGTCTTGCCGCCAACAGCTCTGGTATTACTTGAGGACGCGCTCATCTAAAACTACAGTCTCGACTCTCGACTCAGTCTCGAAGCACACCTTAGACTTGGATTCGTTTATTTTGTCCTCATTGACGACTTCTCTACCGGCCCATTCTATAGACACATTTTTTCATCATTGAAGCAGATCTGCGCGTTACCATTGGCTGATCCTACGTTTAAAATACCTGGACCAATCGACGTTCTCATTGGAGCCGATCAGTTATGGGATTTATACACTGGATTTCGGTAAGGGCAATCCGTGTGGAATTAATACACTCTTTGATTGGGTCATTACTGGTTCTTACAATACCTGTGACGATGTGACGAAAAACAAAATTACCACCACGCATCATGCGGACCTAGACAGTCTCGTACGAGCATTCATGGAGATGGACCAGGTTCACCCCATTAAGGGATTTATCGACGGTAGTTACCCATCAGAGGGTCACTTCACAGCTACACACACACGATCCCAGGAGGGAAAATACATTGTGGAATACCCATTTATAGAGTCTACTTTACTAATCGGGGCAACCCTATCCACCTCCTGGACATTGAGAAAATGTTCCGTGGAATAGAAGTCGCTGGGAAATACACGACATACATGCGTTGAAAGCATCATTTGGCGAAACGACGAGAGCCATCCCAATCGTCATTTCAGACTCCTGACAGTCACTAATGGCCCAGCCCCCTCACCATTTCTTGCCGTTCGAGTTTTGAGGCAATTAGCCGATGACTATATCATCCATCGACTATATGATATCAATGAGCATCCAGCAGCAGCACGCGTCTCAGCCACTAGGCTTTGTGGATGACATCCCGACTGGAGGCAAAACCTTTGAGGAATTGGTGGCATTAAAGGAAGACCTGATTTAACTGTTGGACAAGGCTCATTTTAAACTGCGGAAGTGGTGCTCAAACTGTAAGTCCCTTTTATAATCCCTTCCAGAAGACGACCGATGCTATGACCCCAGCCAACTTGTTGAGTTGATGTCAGAATTATCAAAAGTATTCGACCCACTCGGACATATCGCTCCAGCCACTGTCGTGCTAAAGCTACTCTTTTAGGAAGGTTTAACTGCTGTCCTTCATTGGGTTGAGCCACTTCCCAAAGCTCTGATTGGACGATGGCGAATACTTTTGGTCCAGCGGCCAATGTTGTCGAGCCTCCGTAATCCTCGAAACATTGCCTTTTCTGGTCATCCGATTGAGCTGCATGGGTTCTTAGACGCGTCGTCCAACGAATACGGAGCCGTTATATATAGCCGAGTTTCTAACGGTGACAGATATCTCGTACCTTGGTAGCTGCCGAGATCGTCCTGCATTGGCACCCCCCAGACGCTGGAATACATACGTCTGCGATCGAACTGCGAAAATCCTAAGCACAGCACCACGAACGATCAGGAATAGCGTTTGTTCAGAAGACAATCCGGCTGACTGTGCTTCCCGAGGACTCCCGCCTTCCAAGCTCATCTCACAAAGCATCTGGAGGAACCCCATGGTTGGCCAACCCTCAATTTGAGTGGCCAGTCTCAAAGGCCAATCTATCTGTTCCTGAGAAATGCAGCACCGAGGAACCCCTTTCAAAGCCCACAACTCTACATAGCTTTCCGGACGAAAGTATGGAGAAGTTGCTGATCAGGAAGATTTCATCGTGGACCCGCCTCCTTCGAATAGCAAGATACTGCTATCGATTTATTAACCGCATCCGAGGCCGGAACCAATACGCACAATTCCTTACATCAAAGGAGCTAGAGGAACAAGATTCGCCTCATTCGTAACGTTCAACGAAAGAAGTTTTCAAAGGAGTACCAACTACCGATTGAAAAGGGTGGCCAACTTTCCAGCAAGTCCAAACTTAGTCGCTTTACACCATTCATCGATGCAAAAGAAATAATGCGAATTGGTGAACGAATTGAACGAGCCGCCGTCAGCTACAATATCAAGCATCCTATCTTGATCCCAAAACACTTACTTCTAGCGGACCTATTAGCTCGACATGTTCACGTTAAATATCTACATACTGGCGTGGATGCCACATTCAACATTCTTCGACAACAATACTGGGTCTTTGGAGAAAGTAATATTATTCGGAAAACTATATTTCAGTGCAAGCCTTGTTTCTATTGCAGAAGCCTAATACTACACAGATCATGGGACAGCTTCGAGTTTCACGGGTCCGACCGACACCGAGTCACTGGACTTGATTACGCAGGATCCGTATGAATAAAAGCATCAAAGGGACGAACCCAGGATATGAAAATCCAGATTCGCTATTTTCGTCTGCCTATCCGAAAAAGCACTCCACATCGAGGTGGTTAGTGCTCTGACGACGAAAGCATTTACCGCGGCTTTTTAGCGTTTTATATTACGACGCTCAAAGCCGACAGACCTTTATTCGGACAATGGAACGACATTTCAAGGAGGCAAACGCATCATGCAACGCCTAATGCTGGACCAAGCCAACGACCAGGACTTGGCCTATTTCCTGTGCGGTGAGACAATTAATTGGCATTTTATCCCTCCATCTGCGCCGCACTTTGGACGAATATGGGAAACTGGAGTCCCGTTTTTTTATTTTTTTTTTCACAACAAAAAAAAAGTTTATAAATTGTACAGAAGTTGTAACAAAGTGTTACCAAAAATAACCACTCTTCTTGGTTAATTGGAGTAAGCGCTAAGATTATGTTCTAAGTACGTTCTTAATATTTCATAAATGGTTAATTTTTAAACGTAACTAAATGTTACAACAAACGAACTACAACAAAAGCTCCAACGAACGCTTCCAAAGCGACACAAAACAAATCGAATTCAGATTCAAATTCAGAAAAACGAAAACGAAAAGAAATGAAAATAGTAATCGTGCGTCTTTTGCAACTAAATAGAGAGTCCTACTAAGAGAAACTAAATGTATTCAATAAATTAAGCCACCTAATGAATCCTGGTCATGGTCAACATAGAATTCAACAAGAAACCAAACTAGAAAAACAAATTAATTCCCAATGCGAGTGAAACCAAAATAATGTGTTTCCAAAATGTAAAGATTGGAGAGCCTTCGGAAGGACTCCTCCCCCACTATAATAGGCATTCTAACACCTAACAAAGAAGCGCTGTTTGCGCAGGTGCAACTGCTGCTTTTTCTGGCGGTAGTCCGGCCAACGTGCTGGGTGAGCTCTGGTTGGGTGGCGGTTCTCCCGTGTGCTTTACTGTGGTGGATGGCGTAGTCGTGATCTCCGAGGTGACTGGAGTGCTGCTGTCAACAGTTGACCAGGGCTCTGTGCTGGAGCTGAGGATCTCGGGATCCCCCTCTCTGTTTGAGAGGGAGACTCCTTGTATTTAAGCTTACATTTTTCATTCTCTTTTGTTATAATTTCCTATGTATTTGAAGCCCAGCTCTTATCAGTTTCTAGATCTTTACACCTTACACAAATCGCATACGATTTGAGCTTTCCGTTGCAAGGAATTCATTATCACGCCACTTGAGTGTTTATATTTAGCTTATCTTATCTTAAAATTTTCTTATTCGAAGCGTGTTCCTATGCTAAAGCCGCGTAATTTTAAGTCAGTCACATTTTTTATGCCAACGCAAGCTTAGCGCATTGGGAATAAACGATAATAAACATTCAGTGAACCCAAATAAAGTCCAAATAAATACAGATCTTACTTACGGCGGTCTAATTTCTAATCAGGTTGTGTGGTCATTGAGATTTTTCAATGACTTTTATCCAAATGAAAACAATTAATTAATTTCAAAACGTTATAATATAGTTTATTTTGAATTATGTGCGCATATGAAACGGAGCGAGACAAAGCTCCAATTTATGTTGCGTGTGCACTGAGATAAAAGGGCATAAATGAGAACGCCGTAGAACATAGGCTGACCGAAAGCTCGCCGGCTTAATGCTAAACATAAATCCCGAAGCCGAGCGGCCGAGAAGAGACGTCTTGCGACCAACAATAGAGATAAAATATAAACAAAGATTCGACAAACTATACTAATTATATTTTAATCTATTTCGTGGCTGTTGCCTGACCCGTCATTCTGTCGCGAAGCCAGTGTCGCCAATTCCAGACATAGTCATGTAAGATTTCCGTCTACAAAGCTGCAGCTGACTAGCTGGTCGGGAAGTAATCACGTGCACTTGCTATCAAAAATCCAATAGAGCTCGACAAGGAACAAAAACTCCAGCGCGACTCCGAACGAGAATGTTTGCTGTAGCCAGTAAGGCTACCTCACTGCTGCGACCTTGGGCAACAAGTGCATTAGCAGCGGATGGTAGTACTCGGTTGTAGCTGACGTAGACGGCATAACCGAAGGCTGGCTGCTGGATGACCGCATTTCCAAAAAATGCAGCAGGCTGTGATGCCTCCTCCCACATCTGGGAAATTAACAGAGAGGCACCTACGCAAGAGAGGCCAGGTTGAAGCCAATTCCGACATAGACAGAGTCGTCTAGCCTCACCAAGGGGGCATTAACAAAAATCTGGGCTAGGCAAACAGTACATGAGACCACCCACCACATAACATGCAAGCAGGGGAAGGTGAATTGGTGATGATAAAGGACGACCTAATATTAGTTGCGATTCTACCAATAGCCTACACAGTGCTGCATCGCTGCTCCAAAAATTTCGCCATCGACTCCCAAGTAGGGACGAGGTCTGAGTTCGACGCATTTTGACCTTCCTCTCAATTGTCCTGGGTAGCTGGGTCCAACCCTTGAAGGAGCACATGGATAATGATGCTGCTGGTGATCTGAACTGTCGTCCCCAAATTTTTTAAAGGCTCGCATGTGGGCATTGAATTTATCGGAAAACCCTTGAAGCGATGCCACTGAGCCACCTTCCAATAGACTGAGGCCCAGAATCCCGTTCACATTAGCCTGAAATATTAACCGACGGTTATTAAATCGTTTTTTTAAAAGACGCAACGTGACATCATAATTCTCCTCGGAGATTTCCAAGGACCGAACTGCATCTATGGCTGAGTCCCGAAGACAATATCGCAGCCTCTGCAACTTCTCCACCTTACTTATGTGAGGATTGCATTCCACGATAGTTAAGAAAGCCGAGTGAAACTCAGACCCTACTGAAAGTAGGGAGAGGAAAAGGAGGCAAGGTTTGGAAGCTCTCATCGAGCGCTGCGTCCGCCTGAATGATGGAAACTCCGCTGGCCAGCATAGAAGGGCAGCTATTCGAGTAGAGCGCAGCGACGTCTCGTGCTCGATTTCGGCATGCATCGACGCTACAAGCTCAGACACGGTCCATCGCAAGTCGCTGCTGTTCTCTGAAATATCCAACTCTTCAAGCTCCCCGTGGATGGTCTTGAAGACCTCGTACATGACGCTCAACTGGCCATGACGCACGTGGTGCATGGCATTATCCACCTTGGATACTGGCTGGAGGGCTCCTTCGATCCTCTTCAAATCCTGGAGGATACCCTTTGCCTTGCATTTTAAAATGGCACTCCGAGCGGGAGTGGGTTCTCTTGTGCCGGCGCCGCTGAAGTTCATCGCCACTAAATTGAACTACGCTCAATTAAATACAGTAACGCACTAAATAATTTTTACACTAAAATTATAGTTCTTATAATATATTTTATTATATTTAATTATAATTGTGCACGACGTATACGATTTATCCCACTGTGCGCTCAGAACCGTACACTGAGTTGTGGAATTTATATATATATGAATGATTGTGTGAGGCGAATGCACTTGCAAGTGGAACGTATTTATGTATGTTGTGATTAGCGGATTGGATAACACTAGACCGGACCGGATAACAATTGTATTGTATGTCTATGTATTTATTTATATTATTAAAAGACTTATAATACAAAATTCTTGTTTCTGGACACTGATGCACTGTATGCAGTTTATGGTCAAAATTTACATACATATGTTTAGACACTGCGCAAAACTGAATCAAATATGTATGTTCGCACCAGTGATATTTTTATGTTCGTGAAATTGTTAATTTTTTTAATAATGTCACGTCGGGGTCACCAATGTTTGGTCATTGAGATTTTTCGATGACCTTTTCTCCAAATAACAACACGATATTATGTAGTTTCAAAACTTTATAATATTGTTTATTTTCAAATATGTGCGCATATGAAACAGAGCGAGACAAAGCTCCAATCTATGATGCGTATGCACTTATATAAAAGGCAAGATTGAGAACGGCGTACAACATAGGCTGACCGAAAGCTCGCCGGCTTAATGCTGATCATAAATCACGATGAAGCCGAGCGGCCGAGAAGAGTCGGCTTGCGACCAATAATAGAGATAAAATATAAATATAGATACGACAAACTATACTAATTATATTTTAATCTATGTCGTGGCTGTTGCCTGATCCGACACGGGTCCATTTATGGATTTGGAATTATAGATTGTTTAATGTTAAATGAGACTGTATTTGTTGAAGTTATATAATTGTAAGCGAAATCTAGCAGAGTATGTTTTTAGAGTGTGCTAATGATTCCAGATGAATACGTGGCATGGTTTAATTTGAGGTTTGACGACGGTGAAAAAGATGTTAAAAAAAAAATTATCCAAGTTTTTGCGTTTATGCAGAAAAGTATTTCTTCGGATATCGGATTCGGATTTCGCAATACAGTACAGTACAATACAATACAGACCTCAGGATTTTTTCAAAACTTTTGCTCACGACATAGCTGCTTCATATGCCCCGCTGAAGCTACAGCTAAATTAGCCATCCATCTTGTTCGAGTACAAAAATGGCTATACGATGGCGAATAAGAGTAAATGAACAAAAATGCAAAGAAGTCGCGTTCACCCTAAACAAGCAGAATTGTCCCTTTCTAACAATAAATATCTAAAAATTTCAATGTACTTGGAAGTAGATCTCGTCCCTTTGTCGTAACTACAAAGTCCAGCTGCTCAACTCCGTTCTAAAACCTATTTGAGACTTAGGCTCCCAGCTTTGAGGGAATGTCTGCAGGTAATATTGTCATTGTCCAAAGAGTTCAGTTAAAAGTATGGAGAAATATCACATGGGCTTCATGGCACGATCGATATAAAGAGACCTAAATATTTCGCCAGTTCAAGACGGAATAACGAAGCGCAAGGACAAAGTCAAGCTCTCTTCGCATCCCAACCATCTCGTCAGAGTTTTTTTAAAATTATCAAGCCAACAATTGACCAACCCAGCGTAATTCTCTTTTCTCAAAGTGAACCGACGCGTTTTTTTGTGCGCACTGCGTTTATTACATCTTTTGGTTATAAACTTTAAAAATCCGGTGTTTATATTTATTTATTTATATTTATAAAATTAAAATTTTACATTTCAATCATCCGTATCGCTTGGCGTGTGCAGTGATATATTTGGAGGTAAAATAAAATTTGTATTAAATTTCATTCAAAAATAGCTCTGCTCTGCTTCTTCATCTTTTACGGTGTTGCTTCTTCTGTCGCTCAGTAGAGGTTCTTATCTCTATTCTTGCGGTTTAACCACACTCACCTACACTAATCGCTATATTTTATCTCCCTTTTCGTTTCCCCGGTACAGTGGTTCAAGGTACGATCAAAAATATAAACAAAAAGAATTTTATATTAACGTAACATTATCATGGATTTTAAACTCGTCTGTGCGTCGAAGTCTCGTCATCCCAGACTACAATCCACTGCTGGCTGTGTGATAACGTTTTACACGCTAAGTGTGCCGTGTTCACGGCCTCAGTTTCGGATGCAATTTTTCGTAGGTCTGGTCTCCACTTTTGCTGTGATGGTTGTCGTGCTGTTCAGAATGAATGAGATCATTCATGAGACAGACTAAAAGTGGATTTAAAGAGTTGATTAGCGGTTTTCGTAAAATCAATGACCAACTCTGTGCGCTCGATACACAGTTTAATAGTCTTCAACTATTAAATGAGTCTCCAAAGCATATGAAATCCGCTATTAGCGATGTACTTGTGGCGAATAAACTTCAGCCAACTCAGCCGACAATTATTCAGCCGCTTATATCTCTGGCCACCCCAAGGACTGGAACTAGGAAAAATTCGGCTTACGAATTTCTCAGTATTAATGACCAATTGTCCGATTTGGCCTCTGTGGCATCACTCCAATGATACCACCAGACCCAATAACTTAAAAGTCAACAGGGTATGTTGATAATTCACTATCTTTAGTGCTAAACTCGCTTCCCTGGGGGATATTCGACATGTCACGCTGGCAAATTAAGCACATTAGAATCTCTTAAGAACGGCTGCTGGACTTTGTGTTTCGTTATGAATAGACTTTAAAATAAACATAAATTATCTGGCTGTACAGTTAGTTATTCAAGATACTTGGTAGCTCGGTCCAATTTCTCTGTGCATAACGCAGAATCCGCTGCCGGATTCAGTTTACTCAGAATCCAAAGGAGTTTTATAAATTTGTAAACACTAAGCGCAAACAACTGATCTCCTAATCTGGATTTTGAGCTACTTATCTGGAAGAACCCAACGCGTCTTTTTTAAATATGTTACCTCGCGTTTAGTTTCCGTCACATCTAGGTCGCCCCAAGGAAGCAATCTTGGACACTTACTTTTTACACAGTTTATTAAAGACTTGCTCCTTGCCTTAACTGATTCACTTGTACTTATGTACGCTGGTGACGATATGCGTTGTCTGCAATATAGATTCACTAGCGCACAATCTAGACTTCAATACGATTTGGATAAAATTCAAAATTGGTGTTTGGCAAATAACCTAAAGCTTAATGGATTGATATGTAAACTCATGTCATTTTATCGATCTAGTCCTCTCCAGGCTATGTACTTTCTCTATGGGAACGCCTTAGAACGATTAACTCAGGCTGGCGATCTGGGTGTCGTATTAGATTTTTTTAATGTTTTATTAAATGATGGTCTAAAAAATTTAATGACACTTACATAACAAGAACTTCATACGCATCATTGGTCCGTCCGATTCTTGAGAATGGATCGTGTGTCTGGAGTTCTCAATACATACATAGAATCTGTACAAAAAAACTTCCTGACTTGCGCTCTTAGGGGACTTAATTGGGATGCAAATTTTCACAATTTATCATAGTTACGCTACCAGCTTTTTGATAGCGGCCGAATTAAAACAATTTCGATTTAATTTTGCAATGTTTTTATTTTATGGGTTCAATTTAACCCTGATATGTGCCGCTTCAATCAATGCCGAATATACAAGTAAGACAAAACTTAGCAATAGAAGCTCAGACGATGCAGCTTTCTATAGTTTCGTTGGGGGAACGCACACCAATCCAAGGTGTGCTAATCTGCAGCAGCTCTACAAAAAAAAGCTCCCAAAAGCGCATGCGCTACAAACAACAGCAAAGCGCATGAAAAAGTGGAAAAAACAAACAAAATAGAACTTTTGATAACCCCGCTGCTGCTTCTCCGTTTCAAAGTGTTTATAAATTATTTGAAACAGCTTCACCTTTGGCTGCTTGGCCCAACAATCATAGATGACTTTTATTAATCAACTTACCATCATAAGAAACCCGTTGAACGATGCTGGGTGTCATGTATCTATATAATGTTAGTGATAGTATTATAGATAGCTAGTTTACTAACACGCTTAAATTTTACCATTCCTTGAAGAAGGACCAGAAACTTTCGTCCTCTACTCGAGCTATGTAGCTCGACATATGCCCAACACGATCTGTTCATGGTACTGTGTTCGGACTACAATGGTCTCTACCACACTTTGTCACTTTGCTCTGCTAACAATCTTCAATCCTATATACTAAACGCCTTACTCTTACTCTAACTCTTATTCTTCTCGTTTACTTTCTCGGATCTATCCCCGCGAACCGTACATTATGCGGCAGCGTCCTCGGTCGGTTGGACGGGAGGTGGGCTGTACGTATGCAGTGGGAACCACGTGAAAAGTTGTAAGCTAGGGCAGTTGAATAAAGAAACCACTATTAATATTTAGTTATAAGATTTGTGTTAGCCTCATTTTATAAGAAAAATTAATAAAATGAAAATAAAAAAGACTTTGCGTGGTATGGAAATATTCATATTCATACATAAAAGGTCAAAAGAATTTAATGTAGCTAAAAACTTATATATATCATTGGTCTGTCCGATATTGGAATACGGGTCATACATCTGGAGACCTCAATATGAGGTTCATCGAGACCACATTGAATCAGTAAAAAATAATTTATTACTTGCACTATGGAAACCCAACTGGATTGAAAATGTTTCTCTCTTCTCTCTCTTCTTTGCTAGGCTCATTAATTTTGGAATACCCGTTACGGTACAGTGGTTGACGTGTTTTGTATTTAAAAATTATTTATTAACCTGGAATAAGCTGTTAAAATAAGGTTTTGCATCTTCCATACCGGAAACACTTGTTCAAGGCCTCTGCAAAGGCCTCCGGTTTTCTCCATTGCCCTCTTCAGGACGATGTTTGATGTAGTCCTGGAGTTTTCCCAGGGCCAATCTATTAGAAATTCTCAACTTCATCCTCTGTTTCTGGCGTGAAGTATTAGTATTTACCGTTATTTCTGCATTTTAATTTTCTTCATGACAACTTTGCAGGCTATTCTTCATGGGTTCATGTCTGCCGCATCGCAAATCTTTGTAAAACTCTTGCTATCTTTAATAGCAAGTTGCAAGTTTCAGGGCCCTCTTGGCTGCCTTGACCTCCTCCGTTTTGGTCATCAGTTTCTCCAGCGTTAAGTCCTTATTCTCTGGATGTCCTGGTTCCACCAGTATACTTGTGCGCCAGATCCTCTCGGGCACGCTTTCCTTAAGCATGTCGCAGTCCCAGGCAGCTAATATTGCAGTCGCCCTTTCTTATAAGTGCGCTGCTAACAAGGGTGACGTCAATGATGGACCCACGCCCTGTCTTGCTATATGTCAGCATATACCGAAGTCACGAAATGCTCCAAGATGATGATGTCCCTTTCGTTAAATTCTCGGTTTCTCTAATTCGGAGATAAGGCATTGAAGTCTTCTCTAATCCGTTCTGCCTTTTGCGTCCGTAACCGAGCTCTTTAGCATCTTTTGGAAGAGCAAATTGTTCCCTTTTGGCGAGGCGTAGCAGCTGTAAAAGGTACCACCATTAGTGTTTGCTCAGACGAAGACTTTGCAGAATATCCTGAAGTTCTGAGGGCCGTCTCTGTCGACCGCAGAACTCCTTCCAGCGACTTGACAACCATCCATTCCCTGGGAAACACCTGTAGGGTTCCGAGATGTGGACAACATGTGTCCACCTGTCACTCACCAGCTTCTCGATGGCCTTTTCCACTTCCTTTTTCCGGATCTCTTTACTCGATCTCTATTTTCTAAGAGTGCGCACTTCCACCTAGCTTCCACCTGCCCAATGTGCCTCACTTACGAATTGGCCTACATTATTGTTGCAGTGGGTACTGGTGCGCCCTAGAATTCGAAATGCGATCGTTTATGCGACAGACTAAGAGTGATCTAAAAGTAGCGGTAGCCATAACACTATTAAATGTTCCCAAACATTTTTCTGTCCGGCTGCTGCTTGCCCACCGACAATGTAAGCATCTATTAACAGTCATTGTAACGCTACCACCTATTTGATATCGGCCCAATTAAAAAAATTCAAATTCAGGTTCCAATATTTATTTAGAGTTAATTCCGCGCAATATAACACAGTAGCGGCCCGTTAATATCAACACCAAACAAGAAGCGAGAACTAAGAGCTTGGGGGCAGAAGCTCTTTTAAAGCTCCCAAAAGCGCATGCGTTACAAATAACAACAAAGTGCATGCGAAACTAGAAGATAGACAGACAAGAATAAATGCTGCTGCAGCTAAACAAAATATCAATACTCTAATCGGTTTTGCTGGTGAATGCCTAGCCCAACAATAAGTATGAACAATTTATATAAATTTTATCAATGGTATATTTAAAGCTTGCGCAGCTTCAAATTTTAATTGAAATTCAATTCATCAATCTATGTTTGTTTATCCGATCTTCAATGGTAGTAAAGTTAAATAAAGGCAATTCCGTTAATAATATTACAAATGAGTTTGATGTATAGCGGTAAGCTATGGACTTTTAAATTACTGTTTTAAGACAGAATAATGAGGTCATGAGCTTACTAGCGAAAACTTTCATCGGCGAAAACAAAAGCTTTCGTTGGTGGTAGTGTACAGATTACCAAAGAATGTCAATCTGTTTTCCAATTAAAGTCAATGATCTCTTGAATATTGTTTGGTCATTGAGATTTTTAAATGACGTTCCAAATAATAACATGAAAAAATATATATAAAACCAAAAAACACTGCTGATGACAGAGCAAAATCAAATACCGATGCACAAAATTACCGCAATCTGTAAGATCTGTAATCCGTGGCTCAAGGACCCCCTAAATAGGGACTGTAATCGAGTACAACGCGAGTATAGAAAAGGGAGCGAGTGCGAAAGCACCGTGATCCTTGGCGTAACTGAACCACAGGTTAATTTGAGTCGGGTTGGTACCTTTTACGGACACCGCAGATATCCTTATTTCGGAGCAATAGAGACGGACCGGTCTGGCTTACGCCTCATCGCTTCCTGATCGCAACGACCAGGTGTGACCCTGCAGAGCAAGGGGTGACGGGATTTTTCCTATTTGGGCGGGAAATCAAGCCCAAATAGAAACCAAACAGGGACACCCGGGTCAAGTCATAAGACTCCTGAGTCTGGAGTAAAGGAGGCGTGACGAACCGCATGCCAGAGACCCCGCATGTCTCGACTGGTACGAGGGCCCTTCGTACCCTTATCCGGTGTCAATTGGCGACCAACACGGATTAGGTGTGCCAGGAGCGGGGACGCGGCAATTGGAGATCGACGGCGATGACTGGATCAAAGGGGCAAGGGAAGCAGCGACAACCAAGAGCAAAGACTCCGCCAGAGCATCGAGCCAGAGATCGACGGCAGCAACAATGAGCAGGAACAGGAGGAGGAGCAGCGTAGGACACGCAGCGGAAACAGGTGAGACCAATCTGAGGGAACCGTTAGCCGAACCGGCGACAGGCACCAAGACCACATATACTACCGGGCAAGAGCTTGGAGGCGTGTGTACATTGGCACCAATCCAAGCCGATGACCGGTGAAAACAAGCTCCTGGAGAAGCAGCAAGAATCGCGCAAAAAGGCGGGGAAGTCAGCTCCGGTGAAGTAATACTCAAATTTGTAAACAACCCAAACCTAGAATAAAGGAGTCACTGTTAAAAAGAAGCTTTCGGTGTTATTTATGGGCTCGGGCAATCACGTATAATTTATAAATTCGGTGGAACGATCCCCAACCTCTGTGAGCTAGCCGCGGCAATTGTTGCGAGCATGAACAAGCAAAAAAGTTCGTTAGTCTGCTTAAAACGATATGAAGACCATAATGGAGATAAATAGTACGAAGCTTCATCACCGAAGTACTTTGGGACTTTTTCATCCCCATATTCTTGGCGCGCAGGACTAGCAATCAAAAAATAACAACTGACTTTTACAAAAATGGAAAAGCCCAAAATTAATAGACCCAACTCACATAGGCTTACATCCTAGTCGATATCCGTGGTAAAGTGGTAGCAGACCATTACAAGACCACACCGTTGCTAAATTCCTATTACCTCATTACGCAAAAACGCCTTCCAAGACCAATACCATCATCCTCCGGAATCACAGGAAAGGGGTGGCGTTCTGAGTCCGTTGTGTTATCGTGTCATATGATATATGAGTATAGTCAAGTTTTTTTGTTCTCACTGATGTGCTATCAAATCAGCCTTCGAAATATATTAGGGCCCCATCTTACGTGCCCTCCAATTTGGCTTTAGTGGGCCTATCTAAAGAATTTTGGGTTTTTTTGTCTTGCGGAAAATGCCTTATGTATGTAGTATGTTTTTAATCTTATGTCCTATATGCTCCTAGTCTTATGTATGTGCACAATTTTAATCACCCTATCCCAAGCTTTGCCTCTTACAACCCCAGAGAATCCATTTTACCCCATGCTTGCTGTTTCAACAGACACCTTTACTAGTGTCGACCAAATGTTTCCTATGGTTACAAACAATATCCGCTTTCTCCACACGATTGACTTAAACCAACCTTATAATCTATTAGTTTCAGCCTTAAATCACGTATCGTTTCGCCAGTGGATTTGTATATTTGGAGGTTAACTAATAAAGTATGTACATTTTTTTCCAACCAGAGCTCTGCGGTTGTGTCATTTTTTGTTTTTTTTTTGTGTGTTGCGCCTTTTGTCGTTTGATAGATCTGTTTCTCTATCTCTTTATTTCTCATTCTCTATTTTTTCAATCTTTACCCACGCTGCCTAATTGCTCTTTTTTAAACTGCCTTGTCTTGAGGAGTATTAATTCTTAGTAATAAAGGTGTTTTAGTTTTGCTGTTTCGTTAGGACTTAATTAAGGCTTTCCGTCTAACTACTGTTAGTAAAGTGTTTTTTTTGTAAAGTTTTCTCAAGGAATATTACTCAATTCAAGAATGCGGGATATTTGGTTATTGTAATTATTTGAAGTCCCACGGAAATATCGTTCCATTTCTTGTTGTTTCCATCGACTTGCACTCTTCTTAAATTGCATAAAGGAGTCTGAAGCCGAAGATAGTGGATCTGCATGCTCAACCGCGGAAAGGATGATGTGGAGAAGAACAGACCTTGCAGTCAAGGCTGCAAGGCTATGTGAGGATTTGACCACCATGGCCCTGGAGCTTGAAAAAAACAATTTCGTGATCGACTCACCACTCTCCAGGGGGAATTAGATTTCAACGAAAGTGATTTAGACTGAAAATTCACTCAGCTGGCCACTGACGTCGACATTCTGGTGGAGGTTACCAATCGTTCCATGAAGCTGGCTGCACACTGCATACTTCTCGGGCACCAGTGGTACCAAAGTTGAGCCAATGCCGTACAATCCTCCTTGCCCCCGTTGCCGATGCCAACATTTCGCTGCGGCTATGTTGAGGAGTCGGATTTTGGTGCCGTGTTCAGGATTTCAGGATTACAAAATAGCAAAGCTCAGGTGGCTTATTGCATGTCAACGGGAGACCGCTTTGGATACCGTGAGAGTGTTGGAATTAACTGACGCTAATGTGGACCTGGACCTTCTACATAATCATTTTTGTAATCGACGCTAAATCTTTCAGGCTTAAATTAATTTAAATTAGCAGCTACAGCTGTCAAGGGATCATGTTGCCGTGTCGATCCTACTTCCCAGTCAATCCACTCCGTTTTGACCTTGAAAAACGGATACAAATTATTATTTGGCCCACGACCCATTCTTAATAAAAATACCAATAAAAACGAAAAAAAGGTTTTTAAAAAACGAAAATGGCAAGACAAACAATACGAAAAATCAAAGTGAAAAATCAAATTGACAAATATCTAAAAGTTTTCCAAAACAATTTTATTATTCACACTCTTAGTCAAAAGGTCAGTAAATAAACTCATCAAATTTAAACAAGAAATGAACAATTTGTTTAAAGGGATGAGAATAAATGAGACATATTTGTTAACAAGTAGAAACGGATAACTGTTGTTTGAAAGCTCTGATTAAGAGTAATGTAATAAAATGTTATTTTAGAAAAATAGGTTAATAACTAAGAAAGTATCTAAAATTTTAAAACGTTGACAAAATTGCAGAAGTCATCAGTCTAGTTACAAATTTATTTAAATTTAAATTTACGCAGTTTTATGGCTTAGACCCATTTTATGAATCAATATTTTGTGAACCTTATCTATTATTTTTTATTTAGCTGCAAAATAGCAGGCACATCTGTCGGTTTAGGATCGCATACAATTTGTTATATCTTAATAAAATGCACAATAAGAAAAAACTAAGGGGAACTGCAAACTTGTAGTTTTTTAAACATAATTTCAAATTTTCAACATTTTTTCGACACGGATGTTGCCAATAGGTTTCTTGTCATCGTGGGCTTTGAGGACTGCATGAATGGCAGCGGTTATATAATTTTGTAAATGATCATTGGTAGTACGAAAATAAACATTAATTCCATTAAACTGAATCTTTTGCTGTATCCGTTAAGTACGTTAAAAGTTTATTTTAGATTGGTTAGCGCGCTCGTCCTGTTCGTTTGCTTAGGGGCTCTAACTGCATTCTCTAACATCATTCTCTAGGGTGTTTGTAACTGTCGTTTCATATTACTGGCAGTTTTCACGATTAGGAACTTGGTGAACGGATCTGTTAGAGCGATAATGTAACTGTTTCCACGTTTGCTTGGCAAATGATTCAAATGGAGTCGACGAAATGGTACGTTGTGTGCTCCAGCGTGGCGCATAACTCCTTCAAGGTTTTCTTTGTTTGATTTGTGGTAACAACACTGAAACAGGAGGAAATGTTATCTATGACGTACTTCCGCATTCGTGAGAGCCAAAATGCTGTATACGTTTATAGTTTTATTAAATCCGAAACGTTCGACACCATCATGGCAAATTCACAATTCGCTATGTTTCTGCTTTTGCCACAACAAAGGCTATTCCGATGGCGACTTTTCGATACAGACGAGGATGTTCGATTACATACTCCTTTTTGAATTTATTACTCCTATCATTCGGGCACCGTTCCATTAGAGAATAATATCGGCAACGTTACGGTCCATACAAATGCATGGTCAATTGCCAATACTCCGAATAATCTAGGCTACTGGATTCCAATCTTTCTTGTGGGATTGCAGAAGGACACCTGCAATTTCTTAAGCGTTAGTGTGAATATCATGATGGACTGAAAAATCATATAGAGTCAATACGTCATTAGTACATTTTTCGAATCATTTCTCAAAAGCAGCGAAATTCTCGAAATTTCTCGTTTGGCAGCTGTCCATGAAAAGCCCGATACTAACGAATTTTCGGAAGAATGCTGTTAGACCAAAAAATCTTTTAATTTCCATAACGTTCGTATGGACCTTTATGTTTCCAATAGCGTTTACCTTATTATTCCTTACCTATTTATATTTTCCTATTTCTTAAGTTGTTTAACGTTTTTCTAGATCACCTGGGGTTATATGTTTGACGATTTGATTCATTTGCTACTAGAAAATCGAAAGGACATTGACGAGACCAAAGGCTGTATCTGGTTGAGTTCGTAGTGTCCGTCGGGCGTGGAAAATGCCATGTAACTTTCTGGAAGAATAGCCGATTTCAGCTTTGATGACAACTTATGTTTAAATTTAATTGGGTAATGGCTAAAATTAATAATAATTAAATTTAATAAAATTAGTAATAATTGGGTGAAATTTAATTGGGTAAAAAAAATACTGGAAACTGTGGGTCGATATGCAAATCGTGTACGATACGGTCGGTTACTTAGGATGGTTACATATAACGACGAACGTAAAAGATATCTCCACTTTGTTATCGAGTATTTTCCAATCTCACCTTCTCACGAAGCAAAAAGAGTTGTCGTTTACGACTTTGGATTCGCTGGTTGATTGATGTGGATCGAGTGTGATCTGGTGGATGATTGTGACGGAATACTGTTTGTTTTTATACCCTTACAGAGGATATTATACTTTTTGTCAAAAGGGTGCAACATAGTGAATGAGACATCTCCGACCCTATAAAGTATATATCTTATTGGTGAAGATCACCTCCTAAGTCGATATTAGCATGTCCGTCTGACCTTCCGTCCGTTTTTAACACTGTTTTCTTTTTAAGGTTGAAACATCGGACTTTCTATATATTCTACTTTAAACAACTTCATCCTATGTTATCTACCGAGTTTCATAAGGATCGGCCGTCTATATCTTATAGCTGCCATATCAGGAACTCCATTACTTTTGGTGTTTTTGAAGTTAGAAGGATGGAACTTTCTATGGATTCCACTTTAGACAAACTAATCCAATCTGCCAAATTTTAAGGATCGGCCGACTATAAACGTTTCGTTATATATTTTATAATACAAGCTTCTACTTAAGGGCAAGGGTATATCCACTTCTGCCTCGCCCGATGTTAGCGTTCCTTTCTTGTTTCGCGCGGTTCCCACAGCATACGAACAGCCCACCTCCGGACGCGTCGGTCGGTTAGTTTCTGGTCGGTCAGTTTCTGCCGCATAACGTACGGCTCGAATCGTGGGGATAGATCCGAGAGAGTTTTAGAAAAGTGAAGGAGCAAGATATTACGAGGAAGAGTGCTGCACAATTTTTTTTTTTTTATTAAAGCTTGGTTTCTCTCATTCTTCATCTCTTTATGAGTCTAACAATAAGGTTGAAAATCTTAAAATAATACATTATCTAACAGTTTAATTTTAACTGAATAGAGGCTACATAGTCTTAATTATTAGCGCTGGATTGGAAGGTCGTTGCGGCGAAGACGAGATCTGCTGGCAACTCGAGTGAGGCCTCTCGCGAGATGATTTGGATGTACTGATAGCCTATTGTAGTACTTTGTTGTGATTTGTGCTATCTCTTCTCTGACGAGTGATATGTGAAGGTCCCTGTGAATGTTTACATTCCGAACGTACCACGGTGCCCCGGTGATGGTTCTGAGCATTTTTGATTGAGTTCTTTGCATTATATCCATATATATAACTGATTTTACTGGCATTCCCCCACAACTGAGAGCCGTACATTCAGATTGGTTTCAAAACGGTGTTGTATAGAAGTACCTTATAGTCCAGGCTAAGGGGCGAGCGGCTATTGATAAGCCAGTGGAGGCTGTTGGCTTTGAGCTTTAAATGTGTTCTTTTGGTTTCGATGTGGCTGCGCCAGGTAAGACGTCTATCGAGGTGTACGCCAAGATATGTTACTTCATTTGCTATCGGAACCAGTGTGTTGTTTAGAGTAAGTGGAGGGCAGTCTTGCCTGTTAAGTGTAAACGTTACGTGTTTGCATTTTTGTTCATTAACTTTGATTCGCCAGTCCGATAGCCATTTCTCCACTGCCACCAGGTGTTTAGCAAGTTACGTCGTTGTTTGCTTGGGGCATCTCAAGCGGCTTATGATCGCTGTGTCATCAGCAAAAGTGGATGTGGCTTGTAGTTTACTTCCGTATTAGTCTGAAGTTTTGTTTCTTGAATAATTCCCTTTGTTAATGGAATTATGTGGAAATTATTTGGTCCGATTAGATTCAGTATTGATTTTTCGAGAGCATTAGCACTTTTCTCTCGAATGTAAATCGGCGGCGGCTTAGGCTTTTTATTGTCCTCTACGATGTATTCAGGAGGTATATCATCGGATTTATCTGCCAAAATAGCAAATCTGCTTATATAGGCTTTTCTATTGTACATTTTTTTGAGGTGCCGCGAGTTATTTTAGCAGAATTACCAATTCAAGAGTTCTGCGGGCTGAGCTTACGTTTTATTTGTATTGTTTGTTCATTATTAATTAATATTATTATGTTTGTTATTATTACATTTTAACATTGTTTTGAAGAGAGCGCGCTGGTGTAAGGTCCTGCTTGTACAGCAGATTTCGTGGTTGCAGTAGATGGTATAGATGGCAGTAGAGGATCTCCCAATTTAGTCCCCTAAGGACGAAAGTCAGAAAGTTTTTTTGTACAGATTCTATGTGATCTTCAGACACACGATGCATACTCAAGAATCGGACGGACCAATAATATATATAGGTATATAGGTATATAACGTTTTTGTTATGTACGGGTCAATAAATTCTTTTGACCATCTTTTAATAAAACCAAGCAACCCCATAGCGTTATTAACCATGGTGGTTATATGTTTGGTAAATTTAAGTTTCAAATCTTATAGGAGACCCAGATCATTAACCTGAGTTAATCTTTCTAAGGCGTTCTCATAAAGAAAGTACATAGCCTGGATAGGACTAGATCGATAAAATTACATGAGTTTACATTTCGATCCATTAATCTTTAGGTTACTTGCTAAACACCAGTTTTTAATATTATGCAAATCGGATAGATTGGGCTCTAGTGAATCTATACTGAAGACAAAGCTTAACGGCATCAGCGTACATAAGTTTAAGTGAATCAATTAAGGCAAGGGAAAGTCGTTAATTAAGAGTGTAAAAAGTAAAGGTCCAAGATGACTTCTTTGGGGCACCCCAGATGTGACGCGGACTAAACGCGAGGTAACATCTTTAAAGAAGACACGTTGGGTTCTTCCAGATAAGTAGCTCGAAATCCAGATAAGGAGATCAGTTGGGAATCCCAAAAGACTGAGTTTACTTATAAGAAGCGAATGGTTAACAGAATCAAATGCTTTACTGAAGTCAGTGCAAATGACGTCTGTTTGTAAGCCACTCCTGAACCCATCCGTGACAAAAGATGTTAGCTCCAATAAGTTGGTGGTGGTGGGGGGGGGGAGATATTATTGAACTATTGAACACGGGGATATTATTGAACTACATAGGTGTTGCAAATGTGGAGTGATAAGTTTTTCGAAAAGCTTTGGAATTGCTAACAATTTAGAAATGCCTCTATAATTGGCAGCGTTGGATATTTTCACTTTTTTATGCAGAGGAATAATGTAAGATTCCTTCCACATAAGGGAAAGATTGAAGTCACCAGCGATAGATTAAAGAATTGTAATGTGCGGTTGTTCGAGCCCCCTACGATGTTTGCCAACTTGTAACGTGGGGGTGTACGGGCTGTAGTTAAACAGAAGCAAATTACAAGATCTACTGCAAGGTCCAGAGGATATACCTTGGGGACGTATGGATGGGAGTGAAGGGCGTGCACATCTGTGATCTTAGACTAAGCTCGACGGGTGGGGGTGGTTCTTTTCACGTATCCATACAACACATCATCAAAATAAATTTTAGTGCACTAGCTAGATGCAAATCAATAAAGAAAACACCGGATGATTGTCCTACCGAATCAAATCCAAAAGAAAACTAGAGAAACAAATCACCTAGTTGTACTGGAAAAGTTTACAATTGTCCGAAACGGCCATTGAGTTTATTAATGATACGTGGGCTTATTTTTTCGTTGTCGCTAGAGGTAGAGTGGTAGTTCAATATCTTTCCCTTTAGATTGTCGTCGTTGATTCCGTTGATGATGTGAGGTCAAATGTTGTGATACTGCAAAATACCATTTCTTCCTGTAGCCACGTTTTGTTAAAGTGGCGTTTTGGTAGGTTATTGTATGCATTTCGACATATTCAGGTGAACATCGTCGGCGCTTGCATTTCGACATCTTCAGGTGAACATCGGCGGCGTTACTAAGGAAATGAAAATCATTTTAAACTTGGCCCAGAACTCTGACCATTTCTAAAAAACTGATCCGTTGGAGTCTACCCTTCAATATCTTTTGCAAAACGGCGAATATAATATTACTTTCCATCCAGTTATACTCTTTTCGAAGTGTTTCTACACGTTTAACGAAGTGATCGATATTAAGGGTGCTTTTGGACGATGGATTGAATTCTGGAAATAGAGCATCAATATCACTTATAAGCTTTTGATGGTGATACGTACATAGACGCTAGGTCGTTGACGTGGGACGTCAGTTTCCCAGTGGTTGTCAGATACTTGGTGCAGCGTATCCTTAAGGCATCGCAGATCTCCTTTCCTGTTTCTAAAATGCGTCGATGGATGCGGCGTTTAGGAGTATGGGTCAATCGTATTTGCGTTGGCACTGAAAAATAAGGTCATTCCGTTAACTTAGGAATATTTTCAATCATATGGGTGGGCCCAAAATTTCCAATTGGTTGATATTCATTGCCAAAAATGTGCTGTTGTGATGTGGTGTGTATTATTCATGCTGTGGCGCGCATACTTGGATTCGATGTAGTTGGTTTAAGCTTATGTGCATGAGACGTATAGGCTAAGTAAGGCTAAGACGTAGCCGAATAAATTTATTGATCAGACTGAGATGATTAAACCTGATGGCGAGACGATGCACAGTATCTGTTATGCCTAATTCCGTATGACCGATACGTAGTCACGTTCTCTTTCGTTGTTTTGGATTCGTTATCTAAATCGATCACAATTATAAATGTGACTTAAGCATTTTAATTTAGTTTACAATTGGTACTTTACAAATTGGGAGATTCAAGAATTCGGTGGTTTCAAAAAATCGGCAATGACTTTTTTTTCACAATTTTTTCTTATACCTAAGAAAATAGCTTAGGTATAGCTGCACTATGGAATTCCTCATGCATAGTGAGCAGATTATGGAGAGTTCCCCAAAGATATCTTTCATTATGACCGTATATATAAATCATTGAAAATGTTTGTATTGGCTGTCCTATGTCACAAGAGGAATTTTCTCTTTCATGGGCTCAGGAATTACCCATGGAATTCATGGAAATCTTAAAATAAATCTTAGGGAATGTATATTTTGCAAAGGACTCCTAAGGAATTTCTTGGGGATAAAGGAAGTTCCGTCGCTTGGTTAACTTAGTTAGCCTATATTCAGTTAAGTTAATATAGTTAAGTGGCATATTATTAGAAATTTATCGGATCGTATGTAGTTGGCCAATCCTTATAAGAATTTCACTATCAAATAAATTTTCTAATAAAAATTAAATGAAATAAAATTAGTAACAGCACCAAGCATCTTTAACATAAGCAAGATTGTTTCATTTCTGATCAGTTCTGGTATATGGTGTCTATAGGATATAGCCGGCTGATCCTTATGAAATTCGACCGATCCCGCAAGTTCCGACTTAAATACTCCCTGCATAGCTTAAAAACTGAGAGACTAGTTATGCGTAGAAACTATATCGACTCACGAGTTGGTCCTGAGCAAGGAGGAGATGTCTCCTTCACTACATAGCACACATTTGACCAAATCTATCATACCATCTGCAGGGATATAATAAAATGTTAGCGAGGTCATGGATGGAAAAAAGATGGGCTCTTAGAAAAAAATCGTAGGCAGCTTCTCAAAGCTGCCCTTATTTATTTTATAAGCCCTTTCAAGTAATTTGAAAACAGCTCTAATTTCAATAATTATATTAAATTTTACTCTGGCCGCCAGGAAACGCATGCTGCTGAGACTAATTTCCTTCAAGGCCTTCAAATTTCTAAATTTCTATAAATTTGAAAACTTGACTTAATTGATCATTATAAAATAACTAAAATTGGATAAATTTTTTAAAAACAGCAACAAACTTACCATTTCACAACAATACAAAAATTCGACACACTTTTCTCAACTTTATGTGACCGTTTCGACTTAAGTTATTTTAACATTCTTGAGCGTCTGTTTCCATGCTGAAAAATCGCGCGCCAGGCGACAGAAAAATTCTGTTTGCGTCGAAAAGTCCGATATGTGGTTTCTGCTCCTTAGCTACGTTACATTTAATCACGGGAATAAAGCGCTAAGGCATCGACGCACAGTTTATATGAGTTTATTGGAGGATATGGGGGTATATTGGATATTTAGAAACATTTGGATGAGAGGAACTTGATTTTGTTATGTCTACTGTTAAGGTATCGCTTATGTTCAGTACACTGTTTTAAGAAACTGAATTTTTGGAATGGGCTCCCCAGTACCCGAACCCGGAACATACGTCGATGAGGCTTTCACAACGTGGAAAATCTTCGGAACGACCCCCAGTCCTGAAGTTGCTTTAGTACTGCATGTGTACGAACGCGGTCAAATGCATTTCAAAGTACCCAGAATACCCTTGAATTTGGAGAACAGCATTCATTGTGCTTCGTTTTTACTGGAAGGCAACTTGGTTTTAGGGCATCCGTTTGTTCCGATTTAAATACTAGGCTAGTCGACTCACGATTATTTTTAAGAAGATTTTGCCGCAGCAAAGTAATAGTGAAATAGGGCGGTAACTAGCGATTTTGTCCAATGGCTTATTAGGTTTGGGAATTGGTAAAATCACAGATGTTTTTCACGGACTCGATTTAATGGTAAATCTCCCATGATTTAAGTCATCAGATGAGGCTTGTATATTAAACCGCGTATGCATGACCGTACTATCTGACTGCAGGCTTACTGCGCGTTTACCATCCAAGCACGCTGACGCAATAGACTCACCACTGCTTGTGGACCCACATGAAAATTCGACTCGTGCCAGTATTGGACGTAGCTCTGAACAAATTGAGAGCGCTTCGTCAACAATACTGGAAACTTGGCATCGTACGAAATAGGTGAATTAGCTAGTCGCCCCCGACCTGCAACAACGAAAAGGTAAGCTCAGCCTCAGAAGGTTCATGGACAAATGGATTTAGCTTCTGTAGGCATGGGCTACAACCAGGTTTTTCGAATATTTTCCATTAGAGACGCAGGCGTTATAGGCTATTGAGATATCTTCTAACTATGACAAGGCAAGCTGAATTTTTTCTTATTGGGCTTAATAAGTCAAGGGGGTCGAAGAGCTTTGATGTCACCGAAGGAATGTTCCGTTTAGTCGCCCTTCGACCCATAACTGATGTATCAATTTAAAATTTAAATACGTCATCTTTGGGAACCCGCATTCCTAATGCCTTAGTCAGCTCTGCGTCCGAAAGTGTTATTGGCTTAACGGTGCTCTTAAATGCAGTAACGTAACACTTACTCAATTCAAACCCAGCATTTTGAAGAAGCTGAGTTACTTCAGACTTAAGTGCCTTTAGCTCCTCCACGCAACCAGATATATTTAGCAGCTGGATTCATTTATTTTTCGCGAATTCACTCAACCTCTTCATAGTGTTTGGAATGGGTGTGGTGGCCAGGAATGGGTGTGGTGCAGTGCCATACTCAACAGTGTTGAGCTTGCACAATTTCAAGGACTCCGACGGGTTTTTTCTCCACTCTATCAACTATTGGCGATACATCTTTTTTATGTCGGCTATAAAGTTGAGTAAAGCTCTTTCTGAATTGTTGGACCCACCATCAACAAATCATTTAAACATTTCTGTGTGGATGTCTTACCGACGTATTGTACTTTGAGGCCGTAAGACATACTGGTGGGGTATAACGGAGTATGTCGTAGCAAGAACATCATTGCTTGCAGGACACATATGACCTAGGGAAATAATCTTCTCTCGAGCGCCAGAAAATGGGCGATTAGCTATCTTGAATGAGTTGCCCAAAACTCTTGGATCAGACATAAATGGAATTCTTACTTTAAATCGACCTAAAGGTAGTATGCTAGTAGTCTTCCGATAATGTTCCTCACACAATTCCTGTTTTGGCGACAACATCTTTTAAGAATATGTGACTTCTTCCAACGACCAACATTTTTTAAAATTGTGGTCTATTGACTCTAGTATTTCTTCTTGGCAATTCAGGCTAGAGACCGGCTGTTGAGGGGTTAAGGAATTTGCCATAAATTTTCCCGCATAAATATTTTTGTTTGATCGCTTACAATCGACGTTGCTAACAAAACCGCATGAAAAGAATGTAAAGTAGACGCCATCATTCGTTAACGCTGGGGGAGGATTTTCTGTTAGTGGTGGTAACGCTAAGTAATTTTTAGTCACTGTAAGTCGAGCTCGGGGTGAAGGGGCTGGAGGAATTGCAGTAGCTGGACGGGAGTCTTCAACTGCATTGAAGCCATAAAATAAGGACATAACCTTGCCTTGGTTGTTATTGCTAATTTTACCAATCCGGCTCCAAATTAGTTGCTCGATCTCATGCAACTCATTCGCTCTAAAAATCGTCTCATCTATATCGTGAAGCCAGCACTCTACCTCGGTCTTTTCTAGAGGAACTGATCCCTATTCCAAACGTTCCTCTAACTTTTTTAATCATTAAGAATCGTGGAATTAAGTTTCTGTTTATCCCTCCATTTTATAAAAAAATTATTTATTTTTTCAATAAAGAAGCGAAAGCGATGCATATTTTAATATATAATATTATTCATTTAAATAGTTTTTAATTAATTAAATTAAAATAAATTTTAATTTTATCTTCGATAAAGTGCGAAACGAAAATAATTAATAAATATAATAAATATTACTATTATTATACAATTTTTATTGAAAAGTAAAACGGCAAATTAATATGATTTTGTATATTAATATAATAACAAATAATTTCTTAATTTAAAAAAACGAATAAAATATATTAATTAATTAATTCATTTAATTAATAAAGTGGAATAATTTGATAGTCGAGACACTGAGTATCTAAAAAATAGTAGTCGCAAACTATTTTTGACTCCGAAAACAATATAAAATGCGCCAAGAAATGCATATACGTACATACATACAACAGTGGATATCGGTGGGAAGCGAAAGCGATTAGTTGACCGCTGCATTCATTTGTAAGTTCGCCAAATAATTTGTGCAAATTTATTTTGATCTGTAATATATAAATATATAAAATATAATATTATATTTACTTAATATTTTGGCTGCACTTTAAATATAATATTTATTTGGGAAATTTTGATAATACCGAGAACGAGGTGTGGGAGCGACTGTGATTGTAGAAGAATGTATATATATTTTAAATTTTGTCCACAGACAGTTCATTTATGTTAGCATACACTTATTTATAATGAAATATGTATAAACTTTATTATTTTTTTTAGCGCGACTGTTTTTAATGTATGTATGCGCCAAGAATTGAAAGGAGGGTGCAATGTTTTATCACAAAACGGATATTAATTTTTCTTTCTCGACTTTCAATTTATTGCACAAATACCTTAGGTTCTGCGTTCGGATCATTTGATCCTGCTGCCACTTTCTTTTACAATCGATGCAGGTGCAGTGCATGGGGACGTTACGACGAATTCTTCCAGTTGCCGCTAGTTGGCGATGAAAGTGTTTTTTTGCGACGCAAAATTTTAGTTGTTTTTCCGTCTCATTTTTCCAGCGCCACCGTCGCGAGCAACTATTTTATTTATTTATATGTATATAGGTGGTTCTGTTACTGTCACTTTAGCGTTGAGCTGTTGTATTGTACTATTAAATATAGTAATACAGTCCACCCGGGCCGCAAAAATATTTAGCTGAGGCTTAAGTTTATCTCAATTGAATATAACCGAAATTAATTGAGTGACTCTATTGAGTCAATAGAGTCACCTATTAAATTCGATTATATTCCAATAATAAACTTAAGCCTAGCTTATATATTGCGGCAAAACGGTGGACTGTATTACTATATTTAATAGTACAATACAACAACTAACCGTTGAGAGACAGTAATAGAACTACCTATATATTTAAATAAATATAATAATTGCTCGCGACGGTGGCGCTGGAAAAATGAGACGGAAAAACAACTAAAATTTTGCGTCGCAAAAAAACACTTTCATCGCCAACTAGCGGCAACTGGAAGAATTCGTCGTAACGTCCCCATGCACTGCACCTGCATCGATTGTAAAAGAAAGTGGCAGCAGGATCAAATGATCCGAACGCAGAACCTAAGGTATTTGTGCAATAAATTGAAAGTCGAGAAAGAAAAATTAATATCCGTTTTGTGATAAAACATTGCACCCTTCTTTCAATTCTTGGCGCATACATACATTAAAAACAGTCGCGCTAAAAAAAATAATAAAGTTTATACATATTTCATTATAAATAAGTGTATGCTAACATAAATGAACTGTCTGTGGACAAAATTTAAAATATATATACATTCTTCTACAATCACAGTCGCTCCCACACCTCGTTCTCGGTATTATCAAAATTTCCCAAATAAATATTATATTTAAAGTGCAGCCAAAATATTATGTAAATATAATATTATATTTTATATATTTATATATTACAGATCAAAATAAATTTGCACAAATTATTTGGCGAACTTACAAATGAATGCAGCGGTCAACTAATCGCTTTCGCTTCCCACCGATATCCACTGTTGTATGTATGTACGTATATGCATTTCTTGGCGCATTTTATATTGTTTTCGGAGTCAAAAATAGTTGGCGACTACTATTTTTTAGATACTCAGTGTCTCGACTATCAAATTATTCCACTTTATTAATTAAATGAATTAATTAATTAATATATTATATTCGTTTTTTTAAATTAAGAAATTATTTGTTATTATATTAATATACAAAATCATATTAATTTGCCGTTTTACTTTTCAATAAAAATTGTATAATAATAGTAATATTTATTATATTTATTAATTATTTTCGTTTCGCACTTTATCGAAGATAAAATTAAAATTTATTTTAATTTAATTAATTAAAAACTATTTAAATGAATAATATTATATATTAAAATATGCATCGCTTTCGCTTCTTTATTGAAAAAATAAATAATTTTTTTATAAAATGGAGGGATAAACAGAAACTTAATTCCACGATTCTTAATGATTAAAAAAGTTAGAGGAACGTTTGGAATAGGGATCAGTTCCTCTAGAAAAGACCGAGGTAGAGTGCTGGCTTCACGATATAGATGAGACGATTTTTAGAGCGAATGAGTTGCATGAGATCGAGCAACTAATTTGGAGCCGGATTGGTAAAATTAGCAATAACAACCAAGGCAAGGTTATGTCCTTATTTTATGGCTTCAATGCAGTTGAAGACTCCCGTCCAGCTACTGCAATTCCTCCAGCCCCTTCACCCCGAGCTCGACTTACAGTGACTAAAAATTACTTAGCGTTACCACCACCAACAGAAAATCCTCCCCCAGCGTTAACGAATGATGGCGTCTACTTTACATTCTTTTCATGCGGTTTTGTTAGCAACGTCGATTGTAAGCGATCTGTTGCGCTCCCGCTCCCGCCCTATGCTTACTTAAACTAGACCTTAAAGAAATTTCAATTTCTATCTTCCGAAATATTTTTCTTTATTAACTCTACAAAATGCTTATTAATGATAAACAAACTTTAATAAATAAATGTAACACAAAATTATTTACACTAGCAACAGCCACACATCAGGACTTTGACCAAATAAAATGAATACGACTTCGGCAACGACATAAAAACATGACACACAAGCACCTTCTCGACACCAACACCCCACGCAACTGCCATCGCTGCCAATCACCAACTCCCAAAAATGTGGCATAAATCTTAGAATTTTGCCCAGCAATCCACAGGACAAGCAACATCTCCTTGAAAAGCTCTAATTATCTGAACCCCTAATTATCTGAACAAACCCCTTATTACGCTACCAGCTTTTTGATAGCGGCCGAATTAAACAATATCGATTGAATTTAGCAATCTTTTTATTTTATGGGTTCAATTTAACCCTAATATGCGCTCCAATCAATGCCGAATATACAAGTTAACAAAGCTTAGCAATAGAAGCTCAGACAATGCAGCTATCTATAGTTTTGTTGGCAAAAGGCGAGGCGGGGGAACGTACACCAATCCAAGGTGTGCTAGTATGCAGCAGCTGTACAAAAAAGCTCCCAAAAGCTCATGCGCTACAAATAACAGCAAAGGGCATGCAAAAGTGGGAAAAAACAAACAATATAGAACTTCTGATAACCCCGCTGCTCCTCTTTCGTTTCTAAGTATTTTTAAATTATTTAAAACAGCTTCGCCTTTGGCTGCTTGGCCCAACATTCTCCTAATGACTAAATGAGGAATCTTAATATGCTGAGTTTGATAAAAAATGGAACAGAATTGCAACTAGAGAAGGAATTGAGGAAGGCTTTTATCCCATCACACATTTTCTCTGCAGAGCATCTGCAATAAGATCTTTGCCCTGGTGACGACAGGTCATAAAACCGAGCGGCGGAAGATAGGATAGATCTCTTGGTTGGTTTGGCGGAGGGCTGAAGAACTTTAAAGGAAAACAGCGGAATGTCAGCAGAAGGATCCCATGCTAATCCAAGAGTCTTTGTAAACGGACTGCCATCGTCGAATTTTAAGAATCCCTCCCTATCACTATCGGGCCTTTCTTTCTGGGATGTTGGAGCACCATTTCCGTAATTAAAACTGACGCTTGTTCAACAGGTTCGATGTCTGGGCTATTATCTCAACAGATATGAGGTCGTATAAAAATCCCATAAAAATCCTGGAGGGCAAAAAGAAAGCCAACAGGAAAACCGGCACCTTCATCCATAGCCAGCTGCTGCATTGAGCGATTGGATAAAAAATACGTTGGCTTTGTGCCATAAGCCACGGTGTCGAGCTTAAAAATCTTCACCTCCTCATGGATACCATCACTCCAGAG
Source organism: Drosophila atripex (assembly GCA_035045925.1). NCBI lineage: Eukaryota > Metazoa > Arthropoda > Insecta > Diptera > Drosophilidae > Drosophila > Drosophila atripex. The sequence continues at coordinate 640,896 of JAWNOP010000011.1, forward strand.
GATGCACTGCAGCAAACTATCATCTCTATCATCTCACTATCATCTTGCAAATGTCTCCCGTCAAAGCGACTGGGTGAGACCGAAACGGAAGCAATGTATGGAAAAGCTTAGGTTAGGACATCAGGACATCATTGAGGGAATAAGCATAGGATGTAGCAGCCGAACCGTCGACTCTCAGCTTAGTAGTAGTGGAGCTGTCTTCCTTCAGGACGCAGTGATGGGGAAGGCAGTACTGGCACTTACCTCGCAATTTCTGGGGCATCGGAGACATGTGACCAAGATCCAAGTATTTCTTGATAAACGACGCATATTGGGTGCTTAAACTTGGATGACTATCCAACCAGCTTACGTTCAAGTAAATTGAACCGTCACAAGGCCTGTGCGTAGGATTCTCCCAACAGCTCCACGCTGTGCTTGATCGGAAGACGAACTGAACATGGTGCATGGCGAAGCGGCCATCGCAGTCGAGCTCCTCCTTAATAGCCTGAACGATCGGAACAGTGCAGGCTTCCAACTCCCAGAAATGGCAGAGAAGATAATCGAGGCGATCGTCAAACATGGTTGTGGAGTCAGCAGGAATCACCTTACATGAAGCGGCCAAACGAGGTTTTCCTGGGGTGCCGCCTCCTTCAGAAACTACCCATCCAAAACGCGTCTTCTGCACAAGAGGGAGACCGTCGCCTAGCTGGGTTTTTCCAACTGAAAGCAGATCAAAAAACAGGCTTGCTCATCAGCAAGTTCACACGCTGCGCTCTGTGGAAGTTCGGATCAGCAGAACCACATATGCAGGAACCTTTCAATTGGAGACATCTATGTTCAGGCCAGGTTCACGATCTATGATGTGATACTGGCTCAATGTACACAGAATACGTGGATAGGCGCGATTTCAGGCAAAAATTAACGAATTAGCGAATTCAGCATCTCCAAGGTCATTCACTGCTACTGAGCATTTGGACCGATGAAGTTGAAGTTGGCTGACTAGCCATGATGTGATGAACTTGTGAGCCGGAGTCAAGTAGCGCTCGGCAAGGAAGGAAAGCTCGTGATCGGCCACGGACGAGAAAGTTGGCAAGGTTGGCAAGAACACTAATTCAGCGCTTCGATCGTGGGTCACTCAGAATCACTGAGAGGCACACGAAGCAGGCAGAGCATTCAGTAGCATGCACGATCAATTATTTAATGGCCTACGTCGGCCCACCTGATTCGCTGGCAAATGCGGAGGTAAGACCACATCCACAGTCTCGGCACCTTTGCGCCAAGAACCGAGCCATAGATTCCCAAGTTGGCAAGCTGTCATCACTGATGACGTCTTCCCACTTGGCCTTTGTGGCAGGGTCCAGATTTTGGAAGATGATTTGGATGAGGAGGCACCCTTGAATTTCGGCAGCAAAAACGGTGCCAAAACGACCAAAACGGTCTGATAACTCCCGAAGAGTTTCAACGGATCCCGGCTCAACCACCACCGCTGCAGGATCTCGTTGATGTGAGCCTGAAATATTAATCGTCGGTAATTAAAACGGTTGCGCAAAAGATCAAGGGTAACATAATAGTTAGCGTCAGTAATCTCCAGCGCTCTTACAGTCTTCAAGGCTGAATCCCGCAGGCATGAAAGGACAAACCTGAGCTTCTCCATCTTGGTCAAATGCGGGTGACTGTCGATCGTCATCGTAAACAGGGCGCAGCCACTCGGAATAGCTGCCGTTAAATGTTGGCATCGGTAACGGGGGCAATGAGGGAGCAGGCCTGTATGGACCAGGTGGAATACCAGCACCACTGGTATCGTCCAAAATCGTAGAGTGCGCAGCAACTCTTATGAAACACTTGGCAACCTCCACGTGGATGTCAACGTGCACGTCCGTAGCCAACTCAGAGAATTTCCAGTATAAATCGCTTCCGATCTTTGTATAATTTAGCTCCTGCAATTCCTCCTGCAGCGTAGTAAATCGATCGCGCAGACGCTTCTTCATTGACTCGAGGGTCAGAATGGTTGAGTCGTCTGCCGCATCTCAGCCTTGACCTTCTGGTGCAGGACCTCCATTTCCTGACATGTCACCTCCGCTTGCTTCCACAGCATCCTCTTCCTGCTCGAAGCAGCAGTTCCAGTAGCTTCAGCTCCAGACTTCATTATGCAATTATGCAACTTAATGACCACAACAACGGCGTTTCGTGGCAATTTTAATGCCGATCACAATAATCAACCGGGATGTAATCACGTCAGGGTCACCAAATATTACGCTACCAGGTTTTTGATAGCGGCCAAATTAAACAATTTTGATTGAATTTTGCAATTTTTTTATTTTTTTGGTAAAATTTAACCCTAATCTGCGCCGCTCCAACCAATGCCGAATTTACAAGTAAAACAATGCTTAGCAATAGAAATTTAGACAATGCAGCTATCTATAGTTTCGTTGGCAAGAGGCAAGGGAAGAACGCACACAAATCCAAGGTGTGCTAGTGTGCTACAGCTCTTCAAAAAAGCTCCCAAAAGCGCATGCGAAAGTGGGAAAAACAAACAAAATATAACTCCTTGTTGCTCCTTCGTTTCAAAGTATTTTTAAATTATTTAAAACAGCTTCGCCTTTGGCTGCTTGGCCCAACGCTACGTAGTAAACATTAACATAAACCCAAACTGTTTTCTGATAGTTCTTCCTTTGCATATCACATTATAGTCTTTACAGAAACGTGATTAAAGCCGGAGATTTTAAGCACGAAGTTTTTCCTAATAAGTACACAACTTTTAGACGTGATAGAACACTGCGAAGGGGTGAAGGAGTCCTAATTTCTGTAGACTCCAATTTCGCTTCTGAAGAGGTTAAATCACAAGAGTTTGATGACATCGAATTTCTTTCCGTTAAAATCACTCTGTCTGGTCAATCTTTATACGTTACCTGTTCTTACATACCACCTTCGTCGGAACCGCACACATACTGGCAAAATTTGTCCGCCATTCTTCTCGTTTCGGACCGATTGTCTGATGGGGACCAGCTGGTAGCTCTGGGGGACTTCAATATACCAGATCTCATGTGGTCCAATGTTGAGAATTCACCGTCCTTACTGCTTAACTCGCACCACGACTTCCCTGCGGGTATGTTCGACATGTCACTCGGGCAAATTAACCACGTTAGAAATTCCTTAGGTCGGCTGCTTGAAATGTGTTTCGTTTCTGATCCTGATGGAATTACACTTTCCAGAACTTTGCCCCTGTCTAACCCTGAGGATCCGTATCATCTTGAAATTTTAATTGAAAACAATAGTTTAATTGACCTTAAGTCTAAACTTAAATCTCATAAAGTTCGTTTCTTGCGTAAGGCTGACTTTACGAAACTTAATAAGTTAGTTTTGGATATGATTGGTCCGATTTACTGGCAGGTGAAGATATAAATACTGCCTTAAACAAATTTAATTACACTTTGAATTTATTTTTCGACGCTTGCGTGCCATGGAAATATCAGTTGGTTTTAAATAATCCGCCTTGCTATACAAGGCATCTAGTAAATTTAAAGAACTTAATGAATAGAATATTAAATAAACATAAATTATCTGGCTGTACAGTTAGTTATTCAAGATACTTAGTAGCTCGGTATAATTTTACAGTGCATAACGCTGACTGTTATCGAAGGTATATTCCCTGCTGCCCGATTCAGTTTACTCAGGACCTGAAGCAGTTCTATAACTTTGTAAGCACTAATCGCAAATCTGTATCTTTTCTTCCTCTGCTTACGTTTTAGAGCTCTTATGCAAATACCGATCTGGCAATGGCCGATCTCTTTGCAAAGCTTTTTCAAACAACGTATTCACATAGCACCATTCCAGCTCAGCCGTACACTTATATAATATCCAATCAGCCAACCTTGAATTTTGACCATCTTTTGTTCAATTTGGTGTGTTATCGACTCTTCGTAAGGGCAAGCCCGTTTATTCGCCAGGCCACGATGGAGTATCAGGCTGTGTTCTGAAGACCTGCCCCAAGGCACTGTGCAAACCGCTCCTTAAACTCTTTTATCTATCGCTGGAGACTTCGATTTTTCCCCTTATGTGGAAGGAATCTTATATTATTCCTCTGAATAAAAATGGGAAAAAAACCGATGCTACAAATTAAAGAGGCATCTCTAAATAGCCAGAAATTCCAAAGCTTTTCGAAAAACTTATCACTCCTCATTTGCATCGCCTATGTAGTTCAATAATGTCCCCGTGCCAACATGGCTTAATGAAGCGCCGCTCCGCCACTACCAACTTATTGGAGCTAACATCTTTAGTCACGGATGGGTTCTGGAATGGCTTACAGACAGACGTCATTTACACTGACTTCAGTAAAGCATTAGATTCTGTTAACCATTCACTTCTTATAAGTAAACTCAGTCTTTTGGGATTCCGAACTGATATCCATATCTGGATTTCGATTGAACCCAACGCGTCTTCTTAAAAGATGTTACCTCGCGTTTAGTCCGCGTCATATCTGGGGTGCCCCAAGGAAGCCATCTTGGACCCTTACTTTTTACATTGTTTATTAACGACTCGCCCCTTGCCTTAACTGACTCACTAGAACTTATGTACGCTGATGATGTTAAGCTTTGTCTTCAGTATAGATTCACTAGCGCCCAATCTAGACTTTAATACGATTTGGATATATTTCAAAATTGGTGTTTAGCAAGTAACCTAAAGCTTAATGGATCGAAATTTAACTCATGTCATTTTATCGATTTAGCCCTCACCAGGTTACGTACTTTCTCTATGGTAACGCCTTAGAAAGTTTAACTCAGGTTAACGGGAGTCCATTAGATTTGAAGCTTAAATTTAGCGACCATATATCCACCATGGTTAATAAAGCTATGGGTGTGCTTGGTTTTATTAAAAGATGGTCAAAAAAATTTAAGTTATGTTATATAACAAAAACGTTATATACCTACATCATTGGTCCGTCCGATTCCGAGATAGCTGTCCTCGGGGATCTAGATAGCTGAACTCTGACAAATCGGTACATTTTGCCTGTAATGACCTGTAATGGCCACTCAGCGTAATGGTCATTCAGCGAATACAGTGGTGGTGGCATCCGAACCATCAAAAACAACCATGAGCTTGGTTGTTGAACTGTCCTCCATCAAACACAGTGATGCGGTAGGAAATACTGTCTGGCGGGCCGTGCACTAGGCGGTACTGGAGACATGTGCCCCAAATCTAAATACTCCTTTATGAACGCAGCATACTCATTCTTCAATTGAGACTGACGGAAAAATTTCCTTTTGAGGGAGAGAAATCGCCGCACGGCTTGCGAGTAGGCTTGCAACTCAAAGCTGCCCTTCAACGGAAGCCTCACCGAGTCGGCGCATGATTCGAGCCGAGCAGAATTTACGCAGCAGACACTCTAAGCGCTCATCCAGCTGGCTTGGGCTCTTTAAGATGTCCTTGCGGGCTGTGGCTACACACACTCATCCAAGCCGGGTTTTCTACAGCAACGGTAGGCCAGCTGAGAACTGGATTTTCCCAACACACAGTAGCTAATAAAATAGACTGGCTCCGATCAGTAAATCGACACGTTACGGTCGGAAAAACTTGGGATCAGCCAAAGTGAGGTTGGACGGAATAGTTCAACTGGAGAAATCCAAGCTAAAACTAGGCTGAAGGTCCGTGATGTTGGTGGCGTTGACAGCGTTCACAAGGGCCGAATATTCGGAGCAATGGGATCGTAGGAGCACATCAACAGAGAATTCGTCTGTCGCGGAGCCAGTGTCGCCAATGCCAGATACTGCCATGTACGATTTGCGTCTACGAAGCTGTAACTGACTAGTCAGACGGGACGTAAACACGTGCATCTGCGATCCTGGATCCCATAGAGCTCGTCAAGAAACAAAACCCCAGCACGACTCCGAATGATAATGTTCGCTGTAGCCAGTAAAGCTATCTCACCGTGACCCTGAGTAACTAGTGCCGAAGATGGTGAAGCGCCTATTGGCTCGGCGCACTCGGCTGTGGCTGACGTAGATAGAATATGATGTAGATGTGGCTGAGATAGATACCACAACCGAAGGGTGGCTGCTAGAAGACTGTGACTCCAAAAAATTCAGCAGATTGTAATGCTTCCTCCCACAACTGCGACAATTATCAGCGAGGCACTCACACAGGTGATAGCTAGCTTGGAGACATTTTCGACATAGACCGAGTCGCCTAGCCTCGGCAAGGCGAGGCTAACAGAAATTAACAGAAATCTGGGGCATGCAGGAACATCCCATGTAGTGATCAGCCACCGGATAATATACAGGAAGGTAAATTATTAATAATAAATGACGATATACTGTTATTTGCGACTCTACGTCTTCCCACCTGAGTGCCCGGCGCGTAAGCAGACTCCAGAGTCCTGCAACGCTGCTCCAAAAATTCTACCATCGACTCCCAAGTAGGGATGAGATCCGAGTTCGAGGCATTTAGACCTTCCTCCCACTTTCCCTGTGTAGCTGGGTCCAACCTGGGTAGAAGGAGCACCTGGACAATGATGCAGCCGGCGATCTGAACAGTCGTCGCCATGGGCATTGAACTTATCTGTAACGCCCCGCAGCGAGAATCTCGTCCTATTACTTATATGAGGATTGCTGCCCACGATTGTTGAGAAAACCGAGAGAAACTCAGCCCACTCCGAATATCCCCTACCATTCCAGCGGCGTTTCCAATATCCAATTGACCCAGCGCTCAGTCGGAGTTTTCAAACCTTGCCTCCACTTCGTCTTCCGTAATATCCAATTCTTCAAGCTCCCCGTGGATGCCCTTAAAGTCCTCGTACATGGCAAGCAACTGGCCATGACGCATGGCATATTCCACCTTGAACACTCGCTGGAGGGCTCCTTGGATGCTTTTTAAATGCCTTGCATTTTTGCGCCGCTGGAGTTCATCGCAACTAAATTGAACTACGCTCAATTAAAATACAGAAACGCACTAAGGAGGAGACATCTCCGACCCTATAAAGTATATTAAATCTTGATCAGGGTCAGCTCCTGAGTCGATATAAGCATGTCTGTCTGTTCGTATGTCCTTCTGTTCGTCTGTCTCACTGTTTCTACGCAAACTAGTCTCTCAGTTTTAAAGCTATCGTCTTCAAACTATGCACACACCCTTCTTTCTTTTGAAGGCAGTATATAAGTCGGAACGGCTTAGCTTCAACTTCGGCTCCGCCCAAAGTTAGCTTTCCTTTCTTGTTTTTAACTAATTTTTACAAAATTATATTTCTTATAATTTGTTTTATTATATTTTTATTATTAACAATTTCGCGGTGTATACGATTTATCCCACTGTGCGCTCAGAACCTTACACTGAGTTGTGGAATGTATATATATGTGTCGGAGAATCGGAGTCTTCTCCACGCCGGCCCTCATCAGTCGCTTGATCGCTAGCTTGCTGCTCCTCCATTCCAAGTCCTGGATGGTGTTGCGAGTCTTCGTTGCCTTTGTTGCTCATAGCCGCCACTTACTCAACAGTCTTTAACTTAACACCACGCTAAAAGACAGAACTCCACGCTAAGGCTCGGGACGAATAGAAGTAACGAGAGAAAAATAGAGAGACTAGGTCCAGCAACACAACGAAGCCACACACGGCCTCAGTTCGCAAACTGAGTCCTCATCATACCAGAACTGGTATATCCTACCACGACCTAAGGTCACACCATAGTCTCGGTCTAACGAGAGACTGACTTGTCTCCTCTCTGACACGGCCATCCTGACATATACACGTCCTCGTGTCTATATTAAACATCTGAATTTCATTCCACTTTATAATTTCTTATTTATTTTTTTGCTTCCAAAAACTTAACCACATAATCTCAAATTCGTATGATGATCCTTTACAAGCCAACTTTTAAATTCTTCGCCAAACACATGGCTTTACAAATTCATTAATCATATTACTGGTCCATCGCCGACACATCACTCGTCCATCGCCCAACACTTGGCTTCACGAATTCATCAAACACATCACTCGTCCATCGCCCAACACTTGGCTTCACGAATTCTTCAAACACATTTCATCAAAGCACTCGTTCATCGCCCAATCACTTGGCTTCACGAATTCTCTTTTTCAACAGGCTTTTCCAACTGACTTTGTTTTTTGTAATTTATATCAAGCTCTTCTGGAATTTGCACATCCGGTAACTTTCGCAAACTTTCGTGTGGGTACTTGTAACGCCTATTGTTCTGTGTAGACTTTAAAACGTATCGATCTCCCTCCAATACCTCGACCACCAAAAAGGGTCCTCTGAACTTAGGAGCTAGTTTTGTTCGATGTCTCTCGCTGTTTTTAAGCAGCACAAAGTCCCCCACACAGAACCTTATTACTTTAGCCACATTTTTATCAAATTTTGCCTTCTCATATCTAGCGGCCTCCTCCATGTTCTTAGCAGCGAACTCCCTTGATTGTATCTTGTCAATTTCATCTTCGGTATCACTAATAGGAATCAACCCTAGTGGTCGCCCAACTTTACCAATCAAAAGTTCTAAAGGACTACACTTAGTGCTACGATTAACTGTACAGTTAAGAGCTAACTGCACATCCCCTACTGCATCCTGCCACAATCTAGAGCTTGTCTCAACAGCCGTCAAAAGATTCTTCAGGGTACTCATGACTCTTTCAACTTGACCATTGGCTCGACTTGCGCCCGTTCCAATTAGATTTAATTGTATTTTTTGGCTAGAACAAAATTGCACAAAATTTGTGCCCGTGAAGCTGCGACCCTGATCAGCAATTAAACGTGTTGGCACGCCAAAAATAGCAATCGAAGATTTCATTGCATTTATACATGTATTAGCATCCAAGGAAAAGGTGTGAAATAGATAAACGTATTTTGTAAAAGCGTCTATTTGTACAATGATATATTCTTTACGATCGCTTTTCCCGCTCAATTTTCCTGATATATCTATGTGAACAGTGTGCCAAGGAATGCTTATTTTTGGGATTGGGTGTAATTCCATTTGGGGGTTTCCTGACGTACCCTTAGAAACTCTACATGTAATGCAGCTCTCCACGAATCTTCGAACATATTTTGTCATACCCGAAAACCAGTAATGATCGTACAATTTATCCAGTGTTTTCTCCCAACCTAAATGCATGATAGACTCATGTACCTGATTTATAACTGACCAGAGAAAAGTACGAGGAACTACAGGTAAACAACGAGTTTTTGAATTCCTTTGAATCTTTCTATACAAGACATTTGATCTAATTTCATAAGTGGCAACTAATGCCAGTGGTAAATCGTCATTCTTCAACTTAGTTAGGTTTTCTGATATTTCTGGATCCTTTTGTTGTTCTACCACTATCCAGTTCTCCGGTATTTCTGTTAAGTCAATTCGTTTTTCTTTTATTTTATTTGATACTAACTTATTCTTTAGACACACCGGGTTCCTGGATAGAAAGTCGACGTGTGCCATACGTTTACCTTCCCAGTATTCAATTTCGACTTCAAATGTTTGACTCCCACCAACGATAAATCCTAGGTGACAACTCAACTTTATTTCGAGAAGATTTTATTGAGTTACAGTCAGTAAAAATTACGAATTTTCTCCCATGCAGATAGTGACGAAAATGTTTTATAGCCCTCACGACAGCCATCGTTTCCAGTTCATATGATGTAAATCTGAACTCACAGGGGCTGGTTGCTCTGCTAAAGTATTAAACCACATGGGGCTTAGAGTTTATGCGGTGCAAAAGGATAGCACCACACCCGATAGAGCTGGCGTCGGTATGCAGTTCTATGGGAAATTGAGGATCAAAAATAATCAAGACAGGCTTATTTGTTAATACACTTATGATTTTACTGCGAATTTTTTTGTGTTGCGTTTGCCAATCAAAACTAGTCTTTTCAGATGTGAGAAAATATAAAGGCTTCATCAACTGAGAAAACCCCGGAATGAATTGACGAAAATATGACGCTAACCCAATGAACTGTCTTAAAGAAGCGACTGACTTTGGTGGGGGGATTTGGACGTATCTCCCCTGCCTGTATCTCATAGTCCAGATAGCGTACTGTAGTTCTCATGAAAAAGCACTTTGAAATGTTAAAAGAAAATCCTGCATTCACTAAAACGTCTAAAACAAGTTTCAAACGTTCATACGCTTCTTCCTTCGTTTCTGAAACAATTAATAAATCATCCATATAAACAATTACAAACGAATGAGCAAGACTGCCAAGCGCCTTTAATTCAGCTCTCTGGAACACTGAAGGTGCGTTTTTTAATCCAAAAGGCATCGCAAGAAATTCGTATTGTCCATCAGGGGTAACAAAAGCAGTATATTCGATTGATTCAGGATGCATTGAAATCTGGTAATACCCGCTAGCCATGTCAAGAGATGTAAAATATTTGGCTCCCCTAAGTCTCGCTATTTGATCTGATATTAAAGGTAATGGAAACTTATCAGCTACGGTATTTCTATTTAATTCCCTGTAATCAACGCAAAGTCTTGCTGAACCGTCTTTCTTCTTTACTAACAATGCAGGGCTCGCAAATGGTGAGTTACTAGGTCTGATAACTTTATATTCGATCAATTCTTTAATTTTAACACGTACTAAATCCCGTTCGCTTGGGCTAAATCTGTATGGTCTCCTTTGCACAGTCTTAGTCGAATCAATTAAACGAATATGCATTTCCCCAATATTCACACGACTTTGCGGTGTGCCTTCGATAAAAGATAGAGAATGTTGCTTTAGCAATGATATTAAAGTTTCTTTTTCATTTTCGACCATTTCCGTTTCAATTTTATCAAAATTAGTAGGCTGAATGGTTTCACAGATGTTTAAAACTTTACTTTGAACAACTTTAAAATTATCATAGGAGACTTCTACTAAAAACCCTTAAGCCAATATTTCCCTGCCGATTACAATATTATTTTTCATACATTCGTCTGGTACTATATGAAACAAAACAACCAAGGAGTTGCCATCAATCATGATGTTTGATTCGACGTGTGCTGTACTGTAGGTATTGGCATTACCTATCCCCTTTAAAGAAATAACGTTATGAATTCTCTTACCAACTAACTTATTAGAAACGCTTTACTTAATTAATGAGCACTCAGCTCCCGAATCAAATGTAATTGGAAATCTCTCACCATTGACCAGCATACTCGATTGAGGCTCCACTATAGCACATAGCACCACTCTTTTTTCCGTTCTCACCCCCAATCCAGCATTCTGTACTTTTTTTTGACAATTTGTGGCTATGTGTCCCGGCTCCTGACATCTATAACACGTTACATTTGTCCTTCCATGACGAGGCTGCACTAACTGCCACTCCTTTCCATTTGTCGAACCCTGAGATCCAGATCTACAGTCTTGCTTTTTGTGGCCTAGTTTTCCACACTGATAACATTTAATTTCCGCAGATTTAACTCGCTTTGTCTCTGGTTCCCAGTTCGTTTAGTTTGGGCGCTCCCTTAGCGCTGAGAATGCTTGCAGCTCCGCTTGCAATTCACGTCGATTGTTAACATGCGTTGTGTGTATCATTCGCTGCAAACGCCGATCGAAATTAGCCATGTGTCCAAGAACCAGCGCGATGGATATTTGTTCAGGATTCAAATTAGGCAGTTTTGTGCACAGTGACGTCACACTGCGACTTGCGAAAACAGGCAGGCTTTCACCGTAGCTTGGACGGCTATTCAGAAGATTTAAAATGACGAGGGCTGGCGTGTCTGAGGTCTCGTATCGTTACTCAAACAATTGCCGGAACTGTTGCCAAGTTATTCCCGGGTAACATATTTGAGATAACCATTGCGCCGCTGTGCCTTCCAAAGCTTTACTTAACGCTAATATAAGAGAGCTGTCTTTTAATGGTTTTTCTCGTTAGATGACGTCTAAGAAGAGACGTCTTAAGAAGACGTCCGGATTATATTTCGGCAGGAAAATCTCGCTAGGCTGTTGCAACTCACTCGCCGGCGTCTGTAGCTTCTTAGCCAGTTCCAGAAAGTTCCGGTTTTGTTGTTCTAACAGCACGAATACGTCTCTAGAAAAAATTTGGTTAGAGCCGAATCCCACTTCTGATGTCGGAGAATTGGAGTCTTCTCCACGCCGGCCCTCATCAGTCGCTTGATCGCTAGCTTGCTGCTCCTCCATTCCAAGTCCTGGATGGTGTTGCGAGTCTTCGTTGCCTTTGTTGCTCACTTACTCAACAGTCTTTAACTTAACACCACGCTAAAAGACAGAACTCCATGCTAAAGCTCGGGACGAATAGAAGTAACGAGAGAAAAATAGAGAGACTAGGTCCAGCAACACAACGAAGCCACACACGGCCTCAGTTCGCAAACTGAGTCCTCATCATACCAGAACTGGTATATCCTACCACGACCTAAGGTCACACCATAGTCTCTGTCTAACGAGAGACTGACTTGTCTCCTCTCCCACATATATATAACGAGAGGCGAATGCACTTGCAAGAGGAACGTATGTATGTATGTTTTGATTAGCGGAGAGGAACGATTTATAAATACAAAGTACTTGTTTCCAGACAATGATGCACTTTATGCACTTTATTATATCACGTCGTTTTCAATGACCAAATAATATTGATATTATTGATATTCAAAACGTTATAATATTGTTTATTTTCTAATATGTGCGTATATGAAATGGAGCAAGACAAAGTTTCAATTTATGTTCCATATGCACTGAGATAAGGGGCCAGAGTGAGTCCGCCATAGAACATAGGGAGAGCGAAAGCTCGCTATCTTAAGGCTTTATCTTTAGCCCGTTGAAGCCGAGCGACCGAGAAGATTTGCGATACACAAAAAGCGATTATATAAAAACAAATACTACAAACTAAAATTTGTATATTTTAGTAATCTAATCTATTCCGAGGCCGAAGCGCATGAAATTTTAAAATCGGTTCATTAAAACGCATTCAAGAGTTTTTAAGCGCAAACAAGTCTCAAAAAACGTTTTTTAACAATAAATTCAGATTATACAGGCGTTTGAAAAATTTTAAACATGGTTGTATGTTATTCTCGACCTGATTAACAATTCTTAATATGTCACTTTAAATGTGCTGAATCACTGTTGGCCTGTGTAATTATATCTGAAAAATATTATAAAAGTCTCTTCCATGACCTCACTCTAGTATAATAATTGCAGTCGAATGACCTTGCAGCTAGTATCACAGGGGACAACAGTCCGCTAGGTGGTGAAATTTTCTGTGTGCGTTCAATCTAAATGAGTGATATATTCCCAATGAAAGGTATTCTTTTCATTAGAGGGACTTTATCCAAACATGAGCCAAAAGTAGTTTGATTTAGGAGAATTCTGCGTATAATGTACAACATTCGGCACGTGGAAGAATAACAATAACATTAACAATAATAATAACGATATAAGCACGTGACGGGTAAGAATATTATAAATTTAAAAATTTTTATATAAATAATATAATATATTTTATAATTATTATATATTAATATATTAACAATATTAACTCCAAAATACACGTGAGAACTAAGAGCTTTGGCGCAGAGCTCTACCAAAACTCCGAAAAGCCCATGCGCTACAACTAATAACGAAGTGCATTCAAAACGGGAAGACAGACAAACAAGAATAAATGCCGATGCAGCTAAACAAACTATCAATATTCTAATCAGTTTTGCTGGTAGCTGCTTAGCTCAATATTCTCCCTCCTATTGAAGGGCAGCAGACACATCTATGCAATGGATTATTTTACTGGTTGCGCAGCTACCTTACGACGACTTAATTTGTCGCATACATCCCATCTAGGAATCGTGCAAGGCGAACAAGGCACACCAACTTCTTCCAAACCGTTGGCCATGCATTGGTCCCCCCAATAGACCAATGTGGGAATCGAGTTCTCGTAACGAGTGCATTCTCTGCATCTCCTTTTGCATAGGGCAATCCAGCCTCCCCGCGATTCATTGGCATCAGTTGATGGGAACAGTCTGCGGTCCCGAACTGCGCACTTCGTCGTACCGTTGAATAATGGGACAGGCAATGACTATTGGACACGAAGGAAGCGCGAGCGCCAAAATACCGCACAGGACGCATGGAGCAGGACGGGCGTTATGAGCATGCACGGAGATGGGTTATTGGAAGATCTACCTAGGCCAATTTGGTTAGATGGTGGATACGCAGCCAAATAAACCATTGCTCTAAGAATTGCTCGCATTGGTAAGACAATGGCACTGGATGCAAAACAAAAACTATTTTTTAAATTCCGCGGCTTGTTTTAGTTTTCCGGGGCACTTAAACTGATTGAAATTCGGAGCGCAATCACGTCGGAGTCAGCAAAACGTAACGCTACCAACTTTTTGATATCGGCCGTTTTGGCCGTTTTAATCGAAATGGCATACCTTTTGTGTTATTTTTTAAGTTAGAAGGATGAGACTTTTTTAAATTATCTTTTGGGCAAATTTATTCGATGAATTTAATTTAAATGTCATAAGGAACGGCAGACTATATATATTATTTAATGATAGACTGTAGTGTATGCCGTTTTTTTATAGTCAATGATAACTGTACAATAAATATGAACCAAATATTGTAACACTTTGTTTCCATAAATACAGAAACACTTGACTTCAGTTCACGTGTTATATGATCAGCCCTTGGGCATAAGACTTAAACGCACGGTCAGCATTCTTATGCTGCCCTTATGCTGACATGACATTTCGCTCCCATTAATAAAATAAATACATACTATATCTGGAATTAAAAGTAGTTTATATATATCCAACTATATATAGTATTATATCTGAAAAAAAGTCGTTATTACAAGACAATGATACATCCTTGGTTTTTTTGGTGATAGGAGCTTGAGACTTTTGGCAACAAAAAACAACAACGTTATGGCATTTCCGGACAATCAGTTATATGACAGCTATAGGATATAGTCGGGCGATTCCGGCCATTCAGACTAATATATGAAGTTTCAGTTTGCGCGACTAAGGAGGTGATCCTGATCAAGAATATATATACTTTATTGGGTCGGCGATGACTCCTTCACTACTTTGCACACTTTTGACCAAAATTAGAATACCCTCTACAAGGGTATAAAAAGCTAGCTTTGTGTGCTGCCGCACTTTATATACCTTTATATCAAATTATAAAATATCAATTATCGATCTTCCTTCACCCTGTGCAGAGCCTTCGCTTGTGTATTATCAGTGTCTACCGATCTACGATATTCTTCATGTATTCTTGATACTTTACTCTTGGTTGTATATAAAAGCAAGAAAGGAAAGCTTACATCAGGCGTCAATATCAAATCAATTTTTTAAGAAAAATTATAGAAAACCCTCAAGCATCTTA
The DNA here is from genome assembly GCA_035045925.1 of Drosophila atripex. NCBI lineage: Eukaryota > Metazoa > Arthropoda > Insecta > Diptera > Drosophilidae > Drosophila > Drosophila atripex. The sequence goes on from JAWNOP010000011.1 coordinate 656,176, forward strand.
CAAATCAAAAAATTTATGCCAATTGCGATCATTCAGTTTATTGACAGCTAAGGGATATAATCGACTGATCTCGGCCGTTCCGACTTATATTTTATACTGCATGCAAAGAAAAGGATGTGTACAAAGTTTGAGGTCGATAGCTTTTAAACTAAAAAACTAGTTTTCGAAGAAACAGACAGACGCACCGACGGACAGACGCATATGCTTATATCGACTCTGGCGACGATCCTGATCAAGAACATAATATGTTATAGGGTCAGAGATTTCTCCTTTCCTGCGTTGCGAACTTTTCACCAAAAAGCATAGCCCAGTGTCAAACTATCTGGAACTAAATCTATTTTCCTTGCTAAGCGTAAATCTTTAAACAAAAAATAGGAGAACGTTCATCTTTATATTCACTTTCGTGAATATATTTACTTTCGGCGTGAGACATGACCCAGGGAAATTCTGGTATAAAAAAAAATTCCCTTGCTTTTTTACGCTAAGCGTAAATCTTTAAACAAAAAAGAAGAGATCGTTCAACCATATATTCACATGACTGCTTTTTTCACCTAGCTTGTCAATATCATGGAGGAACGCTCTGAAAGGAAGCTTGAGTTTCCCTAGGAGCTCGCTTACCGGCAAAGAGAGATTGGCTAAAGAAATTCTGGTTTTAAAAAAATGTCCCTTGCTTTTAATTTTTGTTATTAAATTTAATATTTATATTAATTTATTTAAAAATTAATACATTAATAATTATTAAATTTAAGTACTTAAATAAAATTATTATAGACCATAAATTGCTGAACTTAAATAATATACTGCAAGACAACTAAAAGTTTACTTAACTGTATGAAAAAAACCCAATCCCACTGAACCCACTGACTAAAGAAAATTTACAAATCTGGGCGTTCGATAAGGCATCAAGCGCAAGGGAATCTAAGGTTTTCTACCGATAAAACAATACCCAACAAACCCAAAATATCCAAAATTAAACAGAAAAACTTTTTAAACCGAACCTTTACTCTACCTCTACCAACATCCGATTAGCAAACAACGAGAATAAGACACCCCCATCAAAATATTCAACCAATAAAGCCAATTGCCTTTTAGCTAATTAGCTAATTAGCTCAGTGGCAATCTAAAATAAGGCACACCCCAATAACTGACATCCAGTTCCATTAAGTATAAAATTGCTCTTTTGACACGCGCCAAATTCTTGTGGTCCATAGGCAATCTAAGAAAACATTAGTCAAGCCTTCAATAGGTCTTGAATACGACTCCAGGACCTACCGTTACTTCCGCGGACTGAAGTTCAACGATAGTGGCCGTATGACGCTCTACGGGCGAATATTTGGTGTCCCCAGAATGATCCCTCTAAAGGATCATAACTTTAACATAAGCCACAAGGCAAATTTAAGTTCTCTGCAAATAAAAAAAAACAAACCATGGGATCCGTCGTTCTGATGATCATCGATGGGCAAAACGAAATTGACAAAGCTATGCAGAAGATCATCAGAATCTTTAGAATAAACGCCGACTGCAGCTCTCCCACTTATGGGCCTATTTTCAAAAAATAATGCCAAGCTCCACGAATTGTCGTTACATCCAGAACACGCATGTTTTATGACGGCAATGGCACTGGCAGACCTCGTTACAAAATACCAAACCATTCGATGGTGGTCCGATAAGTACTTAGCCTACAAAAGAAAAACGAAAATTTTGGAAAAGTGGCGATTTATTTCTCAACATAATCTCCTTTTAGCTCAACACACTTGATCCAGCGATGCTCAAACTTCTTTAACCCGTCTGAAAAATACGTTTTTTCGATTTCCCAAATCTGGGGAATATGGTGGATGGCCAATTTGGCCGTGGCGAGGGCGGAAGTGTGAGCCGGTGCTCTGTCATGATTGAAGAGCACTTTTTTGAAGTGCTAAATAGAACCGGGACAGCCTTCCGGGACAGCCTTCGCCGTCATCGGAGCAGGTTCGCCGGATGAAGTTCATTGTTTCGACAGTTCCTTGGTCGACGGTCACGAAACGACGCTGAAACTCCTTCGGATTGCGCTTAAACAGCGCCAGCACACTGCTCTGAAGTGCTGCTGCTCACAGTTGCGTTTGTTGTCCGGAGTGAGCCAACGCGGCTCAAAATCAATTCCATCAACTATACAGATGTGCCCAATTCGTGCGATTTAATCTGGCCGCGCACCGTAATTTCGTTATGACTCACAAGCTATGCTTCAACTGCCTTAGCCCGGCTCGCATGGTTTTGAACTGCACATCAGAACATGCTCTCCGAACAGCCGACTACCTGTGTTGGCATAAATTAATAACTCACGTATGAAGCAAGATTTTTCGATTTATTTTTTTTTTGGTTTGGTAATATAATATAACCCATATAACCCATACGCAGTCAAAATTAAAAAAAAAAATGGGTATGGCACTGTCTTTTTATATATGTATATTTTTTTATTTAATTGAATGATATAAAAAAAGGCAGTGCCATACCCATATGTATATTTTTTAATTTAATTGAATGATATAAAATGACTGCGTATAGAACCAAAAACAAAGGTAATTGTAATTTAAATAAAAAAAAAATAAGAAATGAAGGGTTTTGGATAAAAAGCTTTAATGGAGGGATCTTAAATAGATAAGCCTTTTTGTATTTCTAAGATCTTAAATGATAAAAGGATAATTAACAGACTACAAGTTGTCAAACCTTTATATCTTCGTTCTCCACCTCAAAATTGAAATCCAATTTAAAACTATCGTCGTAGTCTCCATCATTGCCAACGACTTCTATAGGACCCCCTGCATCTCCTTTGATGCTTGGGTTTTCACAGACGCTTGGCTTTTTTTCAAATTCCAAAAAAAAAGTGGTTGAAAGTGGCAATTTTGACTATATACAATCGAAAGAGAATTAATTACTTTATTACGTACAATAGGTTTCAAGTTTGGACTAGGCTGGACTCACTTTCTACAGCTTTGTAAAAACGAGATTTCTCTGAAAATTTTCACTGTTGAGACGATTTACTTTAACATATAACTACGAAGACTCCACAACAACTTTTAACAATTTATTTCACGCAACACTTAGTAAAGACCCCATTGATTATTATCCATGACTAAAGATTGATCAGAATATGGTCCTTTTTACGTAATATGATGTTTAAAATGATTGATATGATGTTGAAAATGATCTTTATTTTTGTCTTTTTAACTTCACACTTTTGAGTATGACCAGCTGAGTTTAACTTCAGATTACGCGAATGTGACGCCATCTATAAACATTTTTAATATGCAACATAGTCATAGTGATAGTCAATCTTCCCTAAATACAATGCAATTAAAACCACTTTGAAAAAAAATTTTAAAAATTGAATTTTGGCCAACAAAAGTGGTCGTCTGGACCATACGTAAACATCATTCGCTGCTTCATAGAGCGTCTTATCAAAGGAGTCCCGCTACGTCCGCGCCCTCGCCAATCGATGCTCTACATACTGGTGCGCAACACCGCTCACTGTCACCAGGCGCAGCCAGCCCAGGAGATCCCATCGTCACTCATCACATTTTGGAACATATCCCTGCACCAGGCATCAAGGCTCTTCTACTCACCATACTAGCAAATGTCGTCGACTCATGGGGCAGGACCTGCAGGATGCTAATTGACACGGAATCTACCATAGCATTGGATACGAAAGCATTCATTCAACGAATTGGTGTGCGCCGCACTCATGTCCGCATCTCAGTCCTGGGTCTTGCAACAGCGCCGGACTACTCGAGGACACGCTCAACTAAAAATACAGTCTCGACTCTTCAAGCACATCCTAGACTTCGATCCACCTCATTCTTTAGACACATCTTTTGCATCATGGAAGCAGATTTGCGCGTTACATATGGAATATGTACACTGGAGAGACAAGAAATTTCGGTAAGGACTATCCGTACGCAATTAATACAATCTTTATTTGGGTCATTAAAGGTGCTTACAATACCTGTGGCGACGACCACATTGCCACCACGCATCATGCTGACTTAGACAGTATCGTACGTTCATTCATGGAGATGGACCAGGTTCATCCTATTAACGAATTTATTGACGCGAGTGACCTATCAGAGGCTCACTTCATATCTACGCACACTCGTTCTCAGGAGGGAAAATACATTGTGAAATTCCCACTTAAATTTCCTACTTCACCCATCGGGGAAACTCTACCCTAGGCCATTAACGGGTTGGCCTCACTGGAAAGGAAATTTCGTCGATGTCCAGACCTCAAGAAGCAATATGTGAATTTTATGGATAACTACCTCCACCGTGGTCACATGGAGCAGCTCCCAGCAGCTGAGATAGACGATACTGGCTTCTATTTACCGCACCATTCGGTCCTAAAACTAAACAGTCTCACAACCAAGTGTCGAGTTGTGTTTGATGGTTCCGGATGGGACAGTTTTGTATCTTCACTCAACGATCGCCTCCACGTTGGATCTCCTATTCCGCAGGACCTTATTGGAGTTTGCATACGATTTTGAAAACATCGATATATGTTCTGTGCGGGCATTGAGACGTCGCTGGGAAACACACGAATTTTCATGGCATCATTTGGCGAAAGGACGAGAGCCAGACCATTCGTCACTTCAGACTCCTAACAGTCACTTATGGCCTAACCCCTCACCATATCATGCCGTTCGAGTTTTGAGGCAATAAGCCGATGACCAACACCTTTGAGGAATTGGTGGCATTAAAGAAGGATTTAATTCAAATGTTGGGCACGGCTTATTTTAAACTGCGGAAGTGGAGCTCAAACTGTAAGTCCCTTTTAGAATCCCTTCCAGGAAACGACCGATGCTATGACCCCAGCCAGCTTAACAGCTCTGGGGATCACCCTACAGTAAAAATGTATTGTAGCCCAGGCTTGGATGAAATGTCTGTCACGTTTCTTCCCACCATACGATTGAATTGTTGTCAGAATTATCTGGAATTTTTGGCCTTATTGCTATTCTTTCAGGAAAGCTGAATGATCTGGAATCACGTTCAGAAGACAACCCCCAAAGTTCAACTCACAGCATCTGGTGCAACGTACCCACATGGTTGGCCATTTAAAAGCTAAGTAGCCAGTCTGAAAAGCCAATCCATCTGTTCCTGAGAAATCCAGCACCGAGGAATGACCGATTAAGCCCACATAGCTTTCTGGATGAAAGTATGGAGGAGTTTCTGATCAGGAAGATTTCTTCGTGGACACAATTCCTTACATCAAAGGAGGTAGAGGAAATAAGATTTCGCTTCCTTGGTAACTTCCAGTGAAAGGAGTTTCCAAAGAAGTACCAACAGATTGAGAAGGGTGGCCAACTTCCCACCAAGTCCCAACATATTCGCATCACACCGTTTATTGATCCACAAGAAGTAATGCGAGTTGATGGACGGATTGAACCATCAGCTACAACATTAAGCATCCTATCTTGATCCCGAAACACTTACCTCTAGCGGACCTATTAGCTCCACATGTTCACGTTAAATTATTACATACTAGCCGTGGATGCCACGTTCAACATTCTTCTACAACAATACTGGATCTTTGGAGTTAAAAATATTATTTAGAAAACTGTATTTCGGTGCAAGCCTTATTTTCTATTGCGAAAGTCTCCTAATACACAGATTATGGGACAGCTCCCAGTTTCACGGTTCCAACTGACGAGATGCTTCATGCACACAGGACTCGATTGGCTGGCCCCATATCAATAAAGGAATCAAAGGAACGAACTCCAAGGATAAGAACAGTATGGTTTGCTTTTTTTGTCTGCCTTTCCTCAAAGACACTCTACATCGAGGTGGTTAGCGATCTGACGACAAAAACATTCATCACAGCATTTTTTCGGTTTATACAACGACGCTCGAAGCCGACAGACCTTTATTCGGACAATGGAACGCAATTAAAAGGAGCCAAACGCCTCATGGACAACATGCAACGCCTAATGCTGGACCAAACCACAGACCAGAACTTGGCCAATGTCTTTGTAGCGCAACAAAGAATTGACATTTAATCCTTTGCACTTTGGAGGGATATGAGAAAATGGAGTACGATAAATTAAACTCCACATGCGACGCATCATAGGACATACAGCTTTAACATTTTAAGAGCTAACTAAGCTGCTTACACAAATTGAGGCGATTTCCAATTTTCGCCTACTCCACTTATTTCGGCTCATTTTTTTAACAGACGTCCCTATACAGCACTCCCCTAACCAAGTATGTTGGATGTCACATTAAATTGTTTGTATAATCGTGGCGGTATGTTTAGGAATGAGACACCCTGTAAAAAAGCTTACATTTTCTCACTCTCTTTTTGATATAATTTCCTATATATTTGAAGCCCCACCTCTTCCCAGTTTACAGATCGTTATACCTCACACAAAGGGCACGATATTTGAGCTTCCTTTGTAAAATATCGGTATTCTTAATCACGTCACTTGGCGGTTATTTTATCTTATCTTAAGCTTTCCGTATTCTATGCTTGTTACTATGTATGTATGTAGCCACGTATTTTTAAGTCAGTCTCATTTTTGCTACCAACGCAAACCCAGCGCATCAGGAATATGCCGGTCTAATTTATAATCGAAGTGTATAATTGAAAATATTGCGGTCAAATTTATGATCAAAGGGTATAATAGAAAATATTTTTCATACATATTCGACGTGTTGCTATAGCTAACGTCAATAAGATGAAGAAAATGGTCTGTCTTTTATTGTTGAAAAAAAGGTATTGCTAGCATTGGTTATGCCATATACACCATGAATGCCAAAAATAAAAGGGCTATTAAAGAAATTTTTCAAAAAAAAAAAACATATACTTAAATTATTATTTTTTCTTTGTTATATTTTGGTTTTAATAAATTATTTTTTAAATAAATTAAACCAAGGGTGCAAAGGGATAGCTTTTTTGTTGAAGATAAGCGGTCGATCGAGATACATCGAAATAATGACTTATCAGCTCATATTCATTCCTCGACTTTTAATCAAAGTGTCGAGTGGGAAGCTTCAAAGTAAAATTGACCGAGACTCCGTCGACTCTCGTCAATCGATTGCACTCAGACTACCGCTGGCCTTCGCCACCGCACGTGTGAAAAGGATCCCGGTACTCTGCATCCTTGTCAGAAAATCTTTATTTATATGTCGTAAGGAACTGTTTTTGTAGTTTTTTCGCTACCATCAAATGCTGGGGTCAGCTCACATAGTTTGTGAGAACGTTCCAGTGAATTTATAAATTCGACGTGACTGCCCAAACTCAAAAATACTGTACAAAAAATAATGCAACCTTTATTTAAACGCCTTGACTATTTCAATGTAAAGGATTCGATTATCACATGATGATTAATTATGACGTAGTCCGGTCCTCCGCCAAATTCTTGCTGGTTCTCTGCTGCTCCTGGTCGGCTCCGCCATCGGCGATTGTCTTTTCGCCGCTTACTATTCACCGATTTGGGTTCGTCGCCAAGATCTCCACTCTCCAGGACTGTGCTAGGAAAATGGGTCAGCTTTGTGCCTAGCAGGTTCAATGTTCCCTTCGTTCGGACTCGCGTGCTTGTAACCATAAGAACCGCACATTAGAACCAGCAAGCCTGGATCAGGAGTCTTCTGACTCGACCGTGGTGCTCCCACGGATTCCTTGACGGGCTTAAGTTAGGCAGGATTACGCCTGTTCGTCGAGGCTTGGATTCGGTAAGGCGTACGCCTGACCGGTCAGTTGGTACACTAGGCTATCTGCTGTGGTTTGGCAATGGCCCAACTAGCTGCGCCACGGATCACACGGTTCCATTCGCACTAGCTTATACTCTCGCAAAAGACTCGTCCCGGAACACTCTGATTTTTCTCCTTATATAGCACAATAAACTTTCTCGATTCTGCTCCAGCCTCCTACTATCTAGAATCACGCCACATCCCTACTGGCAGATTCTCCATTCCTGATCCTCCATGTCCCGGATCTCTGTTGCTATGCGACGTCTCGAATACCATCCCATCAGTCTCTTTTCCGACGTGCGGGCACCAACACCTTCGTCAAGTCAAGGCAACGCAGAAGAGCCCGCTTCCAGTGCTGTTCTGTCGAATCTTCATCTTATTAAAATAATATAATAATAAAATGATTCACGAATCCTAATAACAATTATAAAGTCAGAGCCTTTTCGCAACTGGATTGCTCTTCCAGAAAATCCACAAGCCCCAAGGAGATGCACGTATGTAATATGTTTCTGTTTCTGTTGCGACGCCATATTGCATTTACGGCCAGCACGCCGCTCGATCTCTAGATCGTTTTCGTTCTATAATCATCGTTCTCCAAATAATATAACTTTCATGTTTTGGTGGATAATCCATCCATCTACGCTAGCCAGCGTTTTCCAATGATGCCAATCCCAATTATCCATATATTCAAAGTAATTTTCGTGACGATTGTCGCCGTCACAGATAGTTGTTCGAGCCGGATCTTACTACTACGAGAGCATACGCTCAACATTGTGCAGCATCAGCTCAATCACCTCCACGAGCACGCCCACGAGGTCAAGCAGCAGGAGATGGCGGGAGCATTGACCAGGAGCAACAGCAGCTGGAGGCAGCAGCCCAGGCGGCTGCCATGGAAGCCAACATAGATCTGGATCGGGACCTATTTTCAATCAGTCGGTGGAGACCTCCACCGAGTACAGTTTGGCCACCGAGATCCTCAGCTCCATCACTGAGCCCTGGTCAACTGTTGACAGCAGCACTCCAATCATCTTCTCCGGTTGAGAAGCGCAAGGTCCGGATGGTACACATCGTCTTCTCCTTCCCCGTGCTCATCATGCTCTCGTCCCTCTACGTGCTTTTCGCGGCCGTATTCATGCTTCGGAATGTGCCGGACTATCGCCAGAAACAGCAGCAGTAGCACCTGCGCAAACAGCGTTTTTTTTTAGGTGTTAGAATGCCTATTATAGAGGGGGAGGAGTCCTCCCGGAGGCTCTCCAATCTTTACTTTTTGGAAACACATTATTTTGGTTCGCATTGGCTCGCATTGGGAATTAATATTTTTTTCTGTTATGGTTTCTTGTTGAATTCTTTGTTGACCATGATCATGTTTCATTAGGTGGCTTAATTTATTGAATACATTTAGTTTCTCTTAGTGAGACTCTCTATTTAGTTTTAAAAGACGCAACTAAAGAAGCGTTTGTTGGAGCTTTTGTTGTAGTTTGTTTGTTGTAACATTTAGTAACGTTTAAAAATTAACCATTTATGAAATAATAAAAACGTGCTTACAACATAATCTTAGCGCTTACTCCAATTAAGCAAGTGGTTATTTTTTGTAACACTTTGTTACATTTTGTGTACAATTTATAAACTTTTTTTTTGTGGATTAAGGAAAAAAAAACTAAAAAAACGGGACTCAAAATAAGACCGCACCGTTCCGCGCCATCTTCCATTCCTTGGTCTTTGATGACAAAATTCATCTGTGATTGTATGCAAACTCCCGGCTCTTTCATGGCCTCGGAAGCATGTGATGCTTTAATTTCAAGCCATTTCCAGGCCGTATAGTACTGAAGAAATTAAAAACAACCCCTACACTGTATCACAAACTGGTGGGTGACGCGTGCAAATTAAGATTCCTGCTGGTTCCAGCATCGAGGCTTCCAAGATGCAGACTACCGGGATACCGGTTGCACCCCTTTCACACGATCTGTGGCGAAGGCCAGCGGCAGTCTGTGTGCAGTCGCTTGTGGATTCTCGACGGAGTCTCGATCAATAGTATTTGGAAGTTTCCTACTCGAAACTTATCCGACGTGTATTAGAAGTCCAGACAAGAATAAAGTCGGATGCTATCGACCGCATATCTCTAACTAAAAACTATCCTACTGTATCCTAAAACCAATTCTCTTTCGCACTTCGGCTCGGGTACCGTTGGAGCTTATCACCAATTAAAACCGCTAGCCTAGGTAAAAAGCCACCAATCGTATGATTCGTAGCGATGATGCTCTATTTACCAGAGCAGCATCTACGCATACCTCGAAATGGCTCTACTATAAGGTGACATTAAATAATAGCCGGTTGCCTATTGTTAGCTACTCTCTCCTTTTCCACGGACGTCCTCGGCCATTTTCATATCCGCGAGTACTTGTTCGACAGACGGTTGGGACTCCGGAGCGCCAGCAAGAGAATGGTCCAATGACGTTAATAAATGTGGAGGTCATATATGACCAGCAAGGTTTCTTCGTTCAAGCTTGAGAGCTTGATGCATTCCGGACAATGAATGGTGTCATTTTACACTGAGCAATATCAGTGACGTAAACAAAAATATTAAACCTTCGTGTATTCGAAGCTCGGCCGATGCTCCTAATAGGCTGCCAATCCTGGCCTATTGATAGGCCGATCCTCAATTTTTTCATATTTCCAAGTATACGCAGGTTTCTCTAGCGTCATTTTGGTAAATGATCTGTGGATCGGTCTGTGGAACGGACTCTGGAATCACGTTCAGAAGACAACCCCCAAAGTTCAACTCACAGCATCTGGTGCAACGTACCCACATGGTTGGCCATTTAAAAGCTAAGTAGCCAGTCTGAAAAGCCAATCCATCTGTTCCTGAGAAATCCAGCATCGAGGAATGACCGATTAAGCCCACATAGCTTTCTGGATGAAAGTATGGAGGAGTTTCTGATCAGGAAGATTTCTTCGTGGACACAATTCCTTACATCAAAGGAGGTAGAGGAAATAAGATTTCGCTTCCTTGATAACTTCCAGTGAAAGGAGTTTCCAAAGAAGTACCAACAGATTGAGAAGGGTGGCCAACTTCCCACCAAGTCCCAACATATTCGCATCACACCGTTTATTGATCCACAAGAAGTAATGCGAGTTGATGGACGGATTGAACCATCAGCTACAACATTAAGCATCCTATCTTGATCCCGAAACACTTACCTCTAGCGGACCTATTAGCTCCACATGTTCACGTTAAATTATTACATACTAGCCGTGGATGCCACGTTCAACATTCTTCTACAACAATACTGGATCTTTGGAGTTAAAAATATTATTTAGAAAACTGTATTTCGGTGCAAGCCTTATTTTCTATTGCGAAAGTCTCCTAATACACAGATTATGGGACAGCTCCCAGTTTCACGGTTCCAACTGACGAGATGCTTCATGCACACAGGACTCGATTAGGCTGGCCCCATATCAATAAAGGAATCAAAGGAACGAACTCCAAGGATAAGAACAGTATGGTTTGCTTTTTTTGTCTGCCTTTCCTCAAAGACACTCTACATCGAGGTGGTTAGCGATCTGACGACAAAAACATTCATCACAGCATTTTTTCGGTTTATACAACGACGCTCGAAGCCGACAGACCTTTATTCGGACAATGGAACGCAATTAAAAGGAGCCAAACGCCTCATGGACAACATGCAACGCCTAATGCTGGACCAAACCACAGACCAGAACTTGGCCAATGTCTTTGTAGCGCAACAAAGAATTGACATTTAATCCTTTGCACTTTGGAGGGATATGAGAAAATGGAGTACGATAAATTAAACTCCACATGCGACGCATCATAGGACATACAGCTTTAACATTTTAAGAGCTAACTAAGCTGCTTACACAAATTGAGGCGATTTCCAATTTTCGCCTACTCCACTTATTTCGGCTCATTTTTTTAACAGACGTCCCTATACAGCACTCCCCTAACCAAGTATGTTGGATGTCACATTAAATTGTTTGTATAATCGTGGCGGTATGTTTAGGAATGAGACACCCTGTAAAAAAGCTTACATTTTCTCACTCTCTTTTGATATAATTTCCTATATATTTGAAGCCCCACCTCTTCCCAGTTTACAGATCGTTATACCTCACACAAAGGGCACGATATTTGAGCTTCCTTTGTAAAATATCGGTATTCTTAATCACGTCACTTGGCGGTTATTTTATCTTATCTTAAGCTTTCCGTATTCTATGCTTGTTACTATGTATGTATGTAGCCACGTATTTTTAAGTCAGTCTCATTTTTGCTACCAACGCAAACCCAGCGCATCAGGAATATGCCGGTCTAATTTATAATCGAAGTGTATAATTGAAAATATTGCGGTCAAATTTATGATCAAAGGGTATAATAGAAAATATTTTTCATACATATTCGACGTGTTGCTATAGCTAACGTCAATAAGATGAAGAAAATGGTCTGCCTTTTATTGTTGAAAAAAAGGTATTGCTAGCATTGGTTATGCCATATACACCATGAATGCCAAAAATAAAAGGGCTATTAAAGAAATTTTTCAAAAAAAAAAAACATATACTTAAATTATTATTTTTTCTTTGTTATATTTTGGTTTTAATAAATTATTTTTTAAATAAATTAAACCAAGGGTGCAAAGGGATAGCTTTTTTGTTGAAGATAAGCGGTCGATCGAGATACATCGAAATAATGACTTATCAGCTCATATTCATTCCTCGACTTTTAATCAAAGTGTCGAGTGGGAAGCTTCAAAGTAAAATTGACCGAGACTCCGTCGACTCTCGTCAAACGATTGCACTCAGACTACCGCTGGCCTTCGCCACCGCACGTGTGAAAAGGATCCCGGTACTCTGCATCCTTGTCAGAAAATCTTTATTTATATGTCGTAAGGAACTGTTTTTGTAGTTTTTTCGCTACCATCAAATGCTGGGGTCAGCTCACATAGTTTGTGAGAACGTTCCAGTGAATTTATAAATTCGACGTGACTGCCCAAACTCAAAAATACTGTACAAAAAATAATGCAACCTTTATTTAAACGCCTTGACTATTTCAATGTAAAGGATTCGATTATCACATGATGATTAATTATGACGTAGTCCGGTCCTCCGCCAAATTCTTGCTGGTTCTCTGCTGCTCCTGGTCGGCTCCGCCATCGGCGATTGTCTTTTCGCCGCTTACTATTCACCGATTTGGGTTCGTCGCCAAGATCTCCACTCTCCAGGACTGTGCTAGGAAAATGGGTCAGCTTTGTGCCTAGCAGGTTCAGTGTTCCCTTCGTTCGGACTCGCGTGCTTGTAACCATAAGAACCGCACATTAGAACCAGCAAGCCTGGATCAGGAGTCTTCTGACTCGACCGTGGTGCTCCCACGGATTCCTTGACGGGCTTAAGTTAGGCAGGATTACGCCTGTTCGTCGAGGCTTGGATTCGGTAAGGCGTACGCCTGACCGGTCAGTTGGTACACTAGGCTATCTGCTGTGGTTTGGCAATGGCCCAACTAGCTGCGCCACGGATCACACGGTTCCATTCGCACTAGCTTATACTCTCGCAAAAGACTCGTCCCGGAACACTCTGATTTTTCTCCTTATATAGCACATTAAACTTTCTCGATTCTGCTCCAGCCTCCTCCTATCTAGAATCACGCCACATCCCTACTGGCAGATTCTCCATTCCTGATCCTCCATGTCCCGGATCTCTGTTGCTATGCGACGTCTCGAATACCATCCCATCAGTCTCTTTTCCGACGTGCGGGCACCAACACCTTCGTCAAGTCAAGGCAACGCAGAAGAGCCCGCTTCCAGTGCTGTTCTGTCGAATCTTCATCTTATTAAAATAATATAATAATAAAATGATTCACGAATCCTAATAACAATTATAAAGTCAGAGCCTTTTCGCAACTGGATTGCTCTTCCAGAAAATCCACAAGCCCCAAGGAGATGCACGTATGTAATATGTTTCTGTTTCTGTTGCGACGCCATATTGCATTTACGGCCAGCACGCCGCTCGATCCCCAGATCGTTTTCGTTCTATAATCATCGTTCTCCAAATAATATAACTTTCCTGTTTTGGTGGATAATCCATCCATCTACGCTAGCCAGCGTTTTCCAATGATGCCAATCCCAATTATCCATATATTCAAAGTAATTTTCGTGACGATTGTCGCCGTCACAGATAGTTGTTCGAGCCGGATCTTACTACTACGAGAGCATACGCTCAACATTGTGCAGCATCAGCTCAATCACCTCCACGAGCACGCCCACGAGGTCAAGCAGCAGGAGATGGCGGGAGCATTGACCAGGAGCAACAGCAGCTGGAGGCAGCAGCCCAGGCGGCTGCCATGGAAGCCAACATAGATCTGGATCGGGACCTATTTTCAATCAGTCGGTGGAGACCTCCACCGAGTACAGTTTGGCCACCGAGATCCTCAGCTCCATCACTGAGCCCTGGTCAACTGTTGACAGCAGCACTCCAATCATCTTCTCCGGTTGAGAAGCGCAAGGTCCGGATTGTACACATCGTCTTCTGCTTCCCCGTGCTCATCATGCTCTCGTCCCTCTACGTGCTTTTCGCGGCCGTATTCATGCTTCGGAATGTGCCGGACTATCGCCAGAAACAGCAGCAGTAGCACCTGCGCAAACAGCGTTTTTTTTTAGGTGTTAGAATGCCTATTATAGAGGGGGAGGAGTCCTCCCGGAGGCTCTCCAATCTTTACTTTTTGGAAACACATTATTTTGGTTCGCATTGGCTCGCATTGGGAATTAATATTTTTTTCTGTTATGGTTTCTTGTTGAATTCTTTGTTGACCATGATCATGTTTCATTAGGTGGCTTAATTTATTGAATACATTTAGTTTCTCTTAGTGAGACTCTCTATTTAGTTTCAAAAGACGCAACTAAAGAAGCGTTTGTTGGAGCTTTTGTTGTAGTTTGTTTGTTGTAACATTTAGTAACGTTTAAAAATTAACCATTTATGAAATAATAAAAACGTGCTTACAACATAATCTTAGCGCTTACTCCAATTAACCAAGTGGTTATTTTTTGTAACACTTTGTTACATTTTGTGTACAATTTATAAACTTTTTTTTTGTGGATTAAGGAAAAAAAAACTAAAAAAACGGGACTCAAAATAAGACCGCACCGTTCCGCGCCATCTTCCATTCCTTGGTCTTTGATGACAAAATTCATCTGTGATTGTATGCAAACTCCCGGCTCTTTCATGGCCTCGGAAGCATGTGATGCTTTAATTTCAAGCCATTTCCAGGCCGTATAGTACTGAAGAAATTAAAAACAACCCCTACACTGTATCACAAACTGGTGGGTGACGCGTGCAAATTAAGATTCCTGCTGGTTCCAGCATCGAGGCTTCCAAGATGCAGACTACCGGGATACCGGTTGCACCCCTTTCACACGATCTGTGGCGAAGGCCAGCGGCAGTCTGTGTGCAGTCGCTTGTGGATTCTCGACGGAGTCTCGATCAATAGTATTTGGAAGTTTCCTACTCGAAACTTATCCGACGTGTATTAGAAGTCCAGACAAGAATAAAGTCGGATGCTATCGACCGCATATCTCTAACTAAAAACTATCCTACTGTATCCTAAAACCAATTCTCTTTCGCACTTCGGCTCGGGTACCGTTGGAGCTTATCACCAATTAAAACCGCTAGCCTAGGTAAAAAGCCACCAATCGTATGATTCGTAGCGATGATGCTCTATTTACCAGAGCAGCATCTACGCATACCTCGAAATGGCTCTACTATAAGGTGACATTAAATAATAGCCGGTTGCCTATTGTTAGCTACTCTCTCCTTTTCCACGGACGTCCTCGGCCATTTTCATATCCGCGAGTACTTGTTCGACAGACGGTTGGGACTCCGGAGCGCCAGCAAGAGAATGGTCCAATGACGTTAATAAATGTGGAGGTCATATATGACCAGCAAGGTTTCTTCGTTCAAGCTTGAGAGCTTGATGCATTCCGGACAATGAATGGTGTCATTTTACACTGAGCAATATCAGTGACGTAAACAAAAATATTAAACCTTCGTGTATTCGAAGCTCGGCCGATGCTCCTAATAGGCTGCCAATCCTGGCCTATTGATAGGCCGATCCTCAATTTTTTCATATTTCCAAGTATACGCAGGTTTCTCTAGCGTCATTTTGGTAAATGATCTGTGGATCGGTCTGTGGAACGGACCGCCAGCAGAACCGCTGATACGTAATCCTCCAAATACTGCTCCCGTAAAACGGACCGTCGGTAGGAGCGCCCCTTGTACCTCCGTGTTAGTTCAGACCAAGGATCAACGAAGGAAGCTCCCTTCCCCACCACAGCTAAGGCGCGTCAACGAACCCCCGGCTATCCCCGCATCTCAACCACTGCCTGGATCAACCAGGTAGTTTAAGTCAGACGTTCTATAGGTTTGACTACGACTCCGGGACCTATCGTTACTCCCGTGAGTTCAAGTTTGACGTTAGTGGCCGCATAACGCCCTGCGTACGAACATTTTTGTGACCCCGACGTGATTCTTTCTATAGGCTCACAACCTGAACACGAGCCGCGAAGCAATTCACCCTCAACAAAAAAAAAAACATAAAACACACACTCAACCATGGGTACCCCGTAATACAGATGATCATTGAGACGCAGATTCAAAGCAGCACAGATATCCAAAAGCTGATAAGAAACTTCACGAAAGTTTCAGCAGAGCGACGACTCAAGGAAGGTTACTCACGCATTTGTGGGCCCAATTCGAAAATAATGATGCCAAGCTCCATGAGTTATCACAAAGCCAAGGCACTGGAAGATCTAGTAAATAAATATTAAGCTATATTTTCGGACGGATTACCATCAGGATCAGGCCCATCACAGCGTTCCCGAAAAACTGGAGAAAACCTCGAGCCTAAAGCAATAGCTTTAAAGCAATAGCTAAAGCATAGTCTAAGACTAGCGACCAAGTTCTTACAGAGGACCCACAGATCACATCACTGAAACGATGGCCGATCTCGAGGACTTCCTATGTAATCGAACTGAAGGAAGGGAAGTATCGTCTTACACCAGGCAACATATGGAAGATTTATGGAAAGAAATCGTCACAGGATACCATGACCCTATAGACTTGGAACCAAACCTACAAAATGATGGACACATCCACGATTGATTTCAAGTGGTACGAACAGAATATTTTTCGTTCCTGAGCGAACAAATACAATCAAAGTCAGTATCAATGCACAAACCCATTGTCACATTATGATTTGTAATATCACCAGTCGACATTCCTAAATTTGACGGAGATTACCTGAAATGGCCCCGATTCTACGACATCTTCACGGAACTAGTTCACAATCAAGATTATAGCGATGCTGTAAAGTTCCGCCATTTGGAGAACCATGTAACAGGAGTGGCCAAAAACATAGTCTTCTCTACACTTGGTGGACATGCTGGATATCGAGATGTCTGGCAGCGATTGAAAACACGATATTAGAACGAAAGAAATTTAATCAAATCCACACTTTCCATTTTGTTTGCATACCCCAAGACAAATGGGTCAGCAGAGCAATTACGCAGCCTGCATGATACAGTGATCAGAACAATCACCGCCCTCAACGTACCAACAATCGGGTGGGACCCAATCCTGATACACATAATTAAAGGATAAATTACATGCCCAGACTTTATAATTTCTAGAACTCTCCATTATCAACCCAACCTGTCGGCAATCACTAAAACAAATGCTGGAACACTTAGAGCGGCAAGCAACTAGCCAAATGGAGCTACAAAAGTCAACTACAATTGCTGGGTTTTACTCATCGACCCACTCAGCCGGTGAAAGATGTATGCACCCGCGGCAACCATCGAATTCAAAATTGCCCCAAATTTCAGGACATGACTCCTAGCGAAAGAACACAACAAATAACAAGACTTAACGCCTGCGCTAATTGTCTGTCAACATACCACTCAGCCAGTGTATGCAAGTCAGGTTTTAAAAGCCAGGTATGCAGGAAGAATCATCACACAATGTTGCGTTATACGCCCACACGGATAACCGCATCCGCTGTCAACCAACCTACGAACCCCTATGTGTTACTCGCAACTGCCCAAGTAGAAGCTCAAGGTCCTACAGAATCACGACACAAATGCCGCGCACTCCTAAATTCTGGATCACAGGTAAACATAATCTCCAGAAGAATGGCTGATACTCTGGGACTCCAATTGGAGCCATCAACCCTAAACATCGCTGGATTGGGAGGGGCAACTATAAGATCGGCAAAAAGGCGGTGTTGACCCTATCATCATTAACTGAATTCCAAAAACAGATCAACGTATTCGTATTATCGGGAATAATCAATCCAATTAACCATCGCAACCAATTGATCGTTCAAAAAACATTCCATCAGGAATTCGCTAATAGACCTAGGGCAGGGGCAGCCATTGCTTCAAAAGACGAAATTTAAATGGATTGTGATGGGGCCAGTGCGACACAAATCAGTTCATGATTCTAAATCAGAACAAGTCGTCCTTAATAACACCGCTTGGGCATCGGAAGCTAGCGTGCCACGCCAGGAAACCGGTGAAATCGACGCATCCGAGCGAAGTTCTAGTGCATGCATTGTCGAGAAGCAGATAGTCAAATCTGGAAGATTCAGAATTCCCCGCCTATGGCGGATCAACAAGGAGAGCCGCAGATGGACCCTGAACCACAATCCCAAGTTTGTCACCTCACGACTGAAGGGGGAGAATGTCCTAAGACCTAATATCTTGGCCCCGAATGCCAAGACATATATTAATGCACTTTATATAATAGCACAATAGATGTTTAGTAGTAGGAATTTGATTCCGATCAACTGACCTAGCTACAGACGGCGCCACCAGCGAGCAGCATTGTCAACAGCGGGAATGACGCTAACTAGCGGGATCATAAAATGCACAACCCATGACTAAGCGGTTTGACCCAACAGACTCAGAAGTAGGAGACCTATTTAACCGTTGCGGAAGCACGTCGATAACTCTTATGTTAGCATCGTGCAAACTTCTAAGAACTTCGCCCACATGTTCTTTTGTTCTAGCAGAAACGTCTAATTTATTCACGAAGTACATCATCTATATTCCCTTGGAAGATGGCAAAACTCATATTTTCCCCCGTTTATGGAAAAAGATGTCTTCTCCATCGACTTTTGCGAGATTAATCTGGTGATACCCAGACTTTAGTTCAAGAGTTGTGAAAAAACTTGCCCATCCTACATTTGAAAGTATCGTGGAAATACTCGTCATTGAGTATTTCTCGGGTATAGTTTTCGAATTTAATTTTCTAAAGTCAATAACTAACATTTATAAGGCGAACCTGATAAATCGGTACCCTTTTTTCCCACAACCCATATAGATTTATTATAGTGGGAGCTCGATGGTCAAATAATACCGTTCTTGAGCATGTCGCTGATCTCCCTACGAACTCAGCAGTTCCCATGGGAAATGGATACATTTTCGTATAAACTGGTTCATTCTCGTCTGTCCGGATATATGCCACCACTATCGTTTTAAACGGCACAAGTTTATTCGGATCAGCAAATGCATTCAAATTTGAAAATATCATGTGCCTAAACTCCACCTGTACCTCAGGTGGGACAATTATGTCATTGATGTCCGTGAAATTAACTTGAGCGCACCTGTGAAACTGATGTTCCTCAGAGCCCTCATTAACGATTATAAGCTTTCTCTAAGCGAGTTCAATATATGCGCCTACCTTTGCGAGTAGGTCAAGTCCTATTATTCCATCAAAAATAGTAAGTCCGGGTAGATGAAAAACGGGCTACTTACTCCAAAAATATTCAGGTAGAATTTTTTCTCAATTTTGCCTAGCATGCCTAAAATAGCCTTCAGCCCACCCCTGGCCAACACGCCCTTGTTGATGAGGCTGTCTGAAGCATCTTCCTTAACGAACATAGCATATTGCGGCGCGAACGCATATCGTTCATGGTTGGACTCGAGTTCCTGCGCCAGCGCAAGTGCCGATGGCAAATCTTTAAGCCGTCGTAGGGTCAATGCTGCTTGCCGCCAGGAGACATATTCTTCTTCCGAAGCAAGAAAATCTGGCTGAGACTTTCCGGTATCTAGACCCTCATTAAACTCCACCCCCGCTCACGATCTTTACTGGCTTGTACGGCTTTACTTCAGGGACTTATAAAGCTGCGGCCCTAAACTGGTCTGTTGCCTGTTTAAGCATCGCTTCGAAATCTTTCTTCTGTGCTTGCAATGCAGCCGTGACCGCAGCACTTATAATAGCTTGTAAAAGTTGTGGGTTTTTAGTACTGACGTCTAGTCGCTCACGGTCAGCACTCTTCTTCTCTAGCACTAGTCTTTTAAATCGCTAAATTAAATCGTCGGATTCAGCTCCGGACATTAGAGTATCAACTTTGGATATTAGAGTCGCATATTATCAATAAAGGCATCGGTCAATAGTTAACACAAATCGACTGAGTGCAGAAACGAAAGTTTATGTGGCAGTGGATCAGGTGTTCAATTAAAAAATAGCAAGGGCAAACGTAGCACGTATGAAGCAAAGGGAAGCATGAAATAACAACTAAACTGCTCAATTCTAAATTTATACTTGATAAAATTCAAAAAAATGGTTATCTAATAAAAAGCGAAACTTTCAACTTAATCTATTACGCTGTTAACTTGGCTTATTGCCGTATTCCCACTTTTTAGTTTTCAGTTCAATTTGGTGATATTGAAAAAACTTCCACTTACATGTTCTATTTTAGTTCACTTATGCTTAGTGCGATGAACTTCGTACTTTTTGTGTAATAAACAAGAAGAATATCTAAAACATTAAGCTATGAGAGAATGTGACACTCATACGGTGCTCCAACGCCAGCAAGAAGACCGTCGGCTCTCTCTGCAACGTAACAACGCATACCATTCAATCGTATCAAAGCAAGACAGCGCGACCGCAAACCCAACAAAAACTAACCAACCGCGATCAAAAACCACAACCCCGAGTAATGAACTCAATCCAACATCGCTAGGCCGGGCGCGCTCTTGCTCTCCAGCGCTCCTGTTGGACAAAACCCCATACCCTTCCCTCATGCCAACCTGCTTAGCCACGGTCACCAGTACATTGATGTCACTAGCAACTGCAATGGCAACTTCTACAACAACAACAATAGTATCGACTGCTCGCGCAATACCATATACTGTAACAACGAAACCTGCTGTGCAAGCAAATAATGTAGGAACTTACACCAGCGCGATCTTTTGAAAACAATGTTCGGCCGTACAGACTGGTATGGATCGGTATGGATAAAAATCCTAAGCCGCCGCCGATTTACATTTGAGAGAAAAGTTCCAATGCTCTCGTAAACTCAATACTGAATCTAATCGGACCAGATAATTTCCACATAATTCCATTAACAAATACGGAAGTAAACTAAAAAATTGTGTCGAAGTTTTTAAACGACAACGATAAAAACTTTGAAACTTAAACGACAACGATAAAAACTTCGACACGTACCAATTAAAAAGCAGTAAAGGCCAGCAAGTAATACTTAATGGTATTGAACCGGAAGTAACACCAGCTGAAGTTACAGGCGCACTGAAGGAGAAAGGTTTTAATGTAAAAAATGTTATTAACATTTTGAATAGAGAAAGAAATCCTCAACCCCTTTTCAAGGTAGAACTTGAACCCGAAACCAAATCCAAGTCTCTGAAAAAAAATGAAGTGCAGCCAATTTTTACTCTCCAGTTCCTACTACACCGATGAATAACCGTAGCAGAGCCGCATAAAAGAAATTGGCCGGTGCAGTGTCTTAATTGTCAGGAATATGGCCACACAAAGTCTTCCAGTATGCGTTGTTTGTAGAGACCTTCATGACTCCAAATGCCCAAAAAATAAAGAGGATCCCAGCAGAAAAAAGTGTGGAGCTGTGGAGGTAACCATACGGCTAACTACAGGGGCTGTCCAGTCTACAAGGAACTGTAAAGTCGTATACCCCAAAGAGTGACCACTGATCGCTCACATATAACTCCAATGAAATCTACGCGTGAAGTTTTGCTCCCTACAGCCGTGAAATCTTCAGCCAATAATGAGTTCACCGACAAACCCGAAAGCTTTGCATCTTCTCTAAAAATGGGTATGGAAAGTACCGCTCCCACCAAGCCACGATCATCAATTTCCCCTCATCAACCAACACCATTGTTGGTTTGATTGATTAATTAAAACAATGATATGTAATCTTTAACAAATTATGATGGTTTTTATGTCATTCATGCAGACAACTATGCAAGATCTAGTGCGAAACCAGAACATTTTGATTGAGCTGCTTGGTGCTCAAAAACAGACTAAGTAATTAATGGCTCCACTCCGTTTATCACTGTGGAACGCCAACGGCGTCTAATAGCGCAAACTCGAGTTAACTCAATTCCTTAATAATAACCATATCGATTTAATGCTACTCGTAAAAACTCATCTTACAAATAAATACAATTTCCAAATTCGAGACTACTTCTTCTATAGCACGAATCACCCAGACGGGAAAGCAGACGGAGACACGGGGATTCTGATTGGAAATCGCATTAAACACTGCTTCCACAATAGTTTCACCACTAACTACATGCAAGCTACATCTATAGATGTACAGATGGATCACCGTTCCTTAAAGCTTGCCGCCGTATACTGTCCTCCTCGCTTTACAATATCCGAATCCCAATTCATGGACTATTTCAACTCTCTGAGCGAACAATTTATAGTAGCGGTAGACTTTAGTGCCAAGCATACGTACTGGAGATCTCGACCTGTTTACTCCAAAGAGAAGGCATTTGTACAATGCAATAAGAAAAGCAAGCAACCTGGTCAACCGTGTCACCTGGGACACCTACATATTGACGAACACATAGATTTTGCAGTCACAAAATACATTCCTCGCAACCTGATAAGCGCCAACTCCTTATCAGATCTATCGTCTGATCACTCGCCTGTACTCCTTCAACTAAATCTACATCCAGTTGCGGTAGATAAACCATTCAGACTAACAACGAATAAAACCAACTGGCTTAAGTATAAAAAATATATAAGTTCGCATATTGGGTTGAATCTACGTTTGAATGACGAAGCTGATAGGAACTTATCCACAAACACTCTTGAATCCGTCTTGGTCGCAGCAGCGCGCAGGTCAACTCCAAAAACGAAAAAACATCGTACAATCATAGAAAAGTTCCCACTTTGGAGAGCACACTCATCACTCATCGCACCATTAGAATCTGCAATGCCAATTAGAACATCCACAGGCAACTGGGCACGCAGCGACGGAGAAACAACCGACAGATTTGCAGAACATCTTCAAAATATATTTCAGCCCAATACACCGGGATCAAACGGGATCTCACTGCCAGCAATATCATATATCGACACATCTACGTATGAACAAATTGTATTTAGACCACATGAGTTACTCAAAATCATAATGGAACAACTCAACCGTTCAACTCTTCCAACTATACAATGCAATAAAGAGACATTGACACTTCCCAGAGAGATGTAAAAAGTCGATCATCATAATGATACCAAAACCTGGCAAAGACTGCACAATTGCATCATCGTGTAGACCAATTAGTTTACTAACGTGTCTATCATCCCTCTTCGAAAAATGGTTCTTGGCACATATTACCCCATATCTCAAAACACAGAACAAAATTCCATCATTCGGTTTTTGAGAAAAACATGGATCCATCGAGCAAGTCAACCCCATAACTTCAGAAATCCGAAATGCATTCGAACAAAGAAAGTACTGCACTGCGATATTTCTTGACGTGTCACAAGCTTTCGACAGAGAGTGGTTAGAAGCATTCTCTGCACAAAATAACAGAAATGTTCCCAACCAACACTCACAAACTTCTGAAGTCATACCTTTACAACAGGAAGTTCTCAGTAAGATGTAATGCTGCCATGTCCGATGATTACATCATCAGAGCCGGAGTTCCTCAAGGCAGGGTGTTAGGGCCAACACTGTACCTTATCTACACATCCAATTTTGCTGATGACACAGCGATCCTAAGCCGCTCGAGATGCCCCAAGCAAGCAACGGCGCAACTTGCTAAACACCTGGTGGCAGTGAAGAAATGGCTATCCGACTGGCGAATCAAAGTTAACGAACAAAAATGCAAACACGTAACGTTCACACAGGCAAGACTGCCCTCCACTTACTCTAAACCACACAGTGATACCGATAGCAAATAAAGTAAAAATTTTCGGAACCATCACCGGGGCACCGCGGTACGTTCGGAATGTATTACAATGTATGTACTACAACAGGCTATCAGTACATCCAAACCATCTCAAGAGAGCCCTCGAGTTTCCAGCAGTTCTCGTCTTCGCCGCAATGACCTTCCAATCCAGCGCTAATTATTAAAACCATGTAGTCTCTATACAGTTAAAATTAAACTGTTAGATAATGTATTATTGTAATGTAATGTAAGATTTGCAACCATATTGTTAGACTCATAACAAGAAGATCCAATAAATAAAACCAAGCTTTAATAATAAAAAAAATGTTTAATCACTCCCGAGTGCCGTTGTCTTTTTTACTAGGTTAAATGCGTGCCTTTGTTGCCCAGAGCGGTCTACTCTGGTGTGATAATAATTCTATGTTCAATGTTAAGACTGCGGGTTTGTATTATTACAGCAACCAGTAGGGGTCGTTAAGCGACGTTACGTTGGGCGCCAATTAAGATTCCTCCGAGTTCCAGCGTAGTGCGTGAGACTTCCAAAGATGCAGACTACCGGGAACCCGGTTGCACCCCTTTCACGCGTGCTGCTGCGAAGGCCAGCGGCAGTCTGTGTCTAGTCGCTTGAGGAGACTCGACAGAGTCTCGATCAATAGTATATCCCACGTGGATTGGAAGTCGAGCCAAGAATATAGTCGGATGCTTCTTTATTTTAATGTGCCTCGATCGACCGCTTATCTCTAACTAAAAACTATCCTAATGTACCCATGGTCCACGCTTCCGACAAAAACCCATTCTCTTTCGTACTTTAGCCTAGGTAAAAATCTCTTTCGATGATGCTCTATTTACCAGAGCAGCATATACGCATACCTCGAAATGGCTCTACTCTAAGGAGTCTACTCTAATAGCCGGTTGACTATTGTTGACTTGCACACTCTACCCATGATGGATTTTAGTTCGATCGGATAGCAACAAAAGCATGTTTATATATTTTGTTTTTGGGACACTTTTTATGACTTTTGTTAAGTTCAATTATTTTATGATGTTTTTTTTGTAAACTTACTAATTTTTCTTGGCTCTTCTATGTGAGTAAGAATATTGTTCCTTTTATTTTTTAATAGTATTCAGATTTTTGTGATAAGAAAAGTAAGGTTCATTTCAGGGTTTGAAAAACTATACAACTCCCGTAGGAACTCATTTTTTGTACTTTCACTTTTTTGACTATCGGAGCAGAGCTGTAGCAGATTGATGGAAAAGTATGTGCTCTGCTCTGCTCTGAGTTTTCTCGAAGCAAAAAAAAATAGCTATAGCAATAGTCAAAAATTTAATACTGTGCTCCCCGTATTTGTAATACTCTCTGAAAGGTTATAAAAATACGAAATGTAGCACATGAAAAATTTCATTTTCTCTGCTGTGATCTTGCTCCCAAATTTTTACTACGGCTACGGGGAGTACTGTAATTTTTACTCCGAGAAAGTCGGAGCGCATAATTTTTCAGCAATCTGCTACACCTCTGTTCCGGTTGTCAAAAAAGTGAGAGCAATATCAATAGCATAGCAATATTTTTATAAAGCTAGCTGCTACAGAGGAGTAAATTCTAACCATGGTTCATTTGCATTGAAAATTTAAAAAAAAGTATTAAGTTTCTATTATCAAAAAAACAGTTGTTTTATTTCCGATTCATCAGTTATATGGCAGCTTTGGATACAGTAGGCAAAAAATTTGTCAAGTTCCTCCATCTGGTTCTCCGTTTGTAAGTTTGTCTCTTTGATTTTGGAATTACCATTTTGGGGAAAAGTTGTGGATTTGGCTGGGTTGATGTTCTTGCACGAAAATGTTCTCCGACCGAATGCTTCTTTGATTTGGCTTTGATATAAGTTGAGATGTCAATCTCCGAGGTGTTAGAGGCAAGCAGGGAGACAAATATTTGTCTTGCAGTTGCAATCACCTACAGTTATAAAATTATTGAATACCTCTTAACTTTTTTTTCTTTATTTATTTGTTTTTAATTTTAAGTTAACAGATGATTGTTAATAATTAATAAATTCGTTTGTTGGGTTTTCGTTTGTACTGATGATTGCGTTTTCATTTAAACAAAATTATTTTTAAAAAGGTCTTTTAAATATATCGCGAAGAATAAGATTGTTTATTCTAAACTTTAGTTCCTGCTTAGAAATACGAAACATAGACTTGATTGAAAACGTATATTTAGTTTTACTGTTTTAGATTTCATAAAAATGATAGAGTGAATATTGTGTTGAAACAAAATGAAAAGCAATATGATTCTATGTCATTTAATAAATTGGTTTCTTTCGTGCAGGGATTCTTTAAACCGGAATAGAAAAGAATTCTAAAGAAAATATTGAGAATTTAATGTAATTCATCCTTAACCTTTCAAAACACTTGCCACTAAAAATTGTCTGATCTAAATGTTATTATTTTTTTAGTTCCCAGATCAGCACAGGTAAAAAGCTGGACTTCGCAGGAAATGAATGGTTTTATATTTGTTTGGTACCATGTCGACTCAACCGAAAAACCGTGGAGTCTTCCTTTAACAATTAATGACGACCAATTTATTTATCATGGGCGTAACGAATTTTTTGTAAATTGTCATATTCGAGAAATACCAGAAAATGGAGCTGATAATATGCATTTTAATTCGATTCATAATGAATGTTTTGTGTCTGGAAAACTGACCAAAAGCAGTAAATTTTTCCAATACTGTCACCATAAATGGAATTCAAGGTAAAAAAACATGATTTCAACAACCTATCTTCGAAAAATATAAAATTACGAATTGATATTTTTATACCTAAAAATATTCCTAATGTTTTTCAAGCCCATTTTTATAAAATTTTTTTATTCCCTTCTCTCAGAAGAAATATGCCCTCTTAGCTTTTTTTAACACCATAACCAGCGTCCTGACGGCTCTTGGGGTAGAATCCACATGGTGGGACTCATTGATCAACTGCTAACTTGCAGAACAGTGACGTCCCCTCACCTATGGACAAATACATTCAGTCACTTTGTGACCTTATGAGCGTGAAACTGAAAACCCCAGCCAAATGGATAACCTGGGAGAAAATGCGCCTAAAACAAAGCTAATATTCTTCAGTATAAACTGAGAATAAATGTCATACGCCTTCCTAATCCAGGACAAGCTACATTAGAGAAAGCGAAGGCAGCTGCAATCAGGCTGAGACAAGCCCTACTGACTACTGCACTTCCTGGGAATACCCACAAACACCTTTCCAGGCACTCATTCCAAATAGAGAGGAATGAGGCGTCCTAACCCTAGGCCCAGAGAACGCACTTAGCTTCTACACTGGCGGCTCCAAACTAAACAATAGAGTATAAGGAGGAGTCCGAAAAAATAGCCATCAGAGCCTCTTTTAGATTATCCCATTATGGCAGCGTCTTCTAGGTAGAAGCTATAATAGAAGCACTTAAAGACCTAAATCTATATAACTTCACACGAAGCGAAGTCTACATATACACTGGCAGCCAAGCGGCTATGATATCCGCTCGGTCACCAGAAACTCGAAAACGGTCTTAGACTGTAGATCGTCTCTCCACGAGATGGCCAACCAGTAAGACATAAGCCTCATCTGGGTCCCAGGTCACAGGAACATTACAGGCAACTGCATAATAGACAAAGTGGCTAACCACACCGCTCCAGGGTGAACTGGAGCCTCATATAAACTTAAACTTGGCTAAGCCAACAACAGAAAAAAACGCTTTGCTGTTTGCGTTCCAAATTGCCGGTTTGCTCGCCAACTCTGGCCCAACATCTCAATAAAAACGCATGCCAATTGATAAACAAGACCCGCATAAGTACGGCTATAAGAATCATTACCGGGCACAGGCTATTGAAAACACGCTTTTTCCTCGCATTCACCCCAATCGAATTCACCCCTACAACGATAACTGCCGAAGTTGTAGGAACGAAGAAGCAGAAGAACGTCTTTCAATGCCACTGCCCAGCCCTGTATCTGCGAGATGTCAAAATAGATCCAAATACGGTCTTAGTGTGGCGGATGCCTCTCTAGGAGATAACCGCCAGTCGTCTTAGCCTAACCTAACCTATTATACCATGCTATTAATTATGTCCAGATGTTTGCAATAAATTGAAGGAATCATCTATATATTCATCAGAATCATCTATAATCACTATATATTTGGCTAGTTGATAAAAATAAATCATTTCCATCTGCCCGACAGTCCCTCTGTCTGTCATGAATTTTTTATTTTCCAAGATATTGACTTGAGATTTCCCATTTAAAGACACAGTTTATCTATAAGCTGATTATAAAAACATTGTTTTTAGCCGACTTTTCTCACATTTTTATTTAATCTCTAATAAATATTCTATAGCGATAGCTCAATCAGGTGAGCACACTGGACTAAAAGTAGTTTTATCGCTTCCTGATCTTATCTGTCACGGTAGGTTCATATGGCAAAGTATAGCACGGAAGCTCATAGGTATCATATACGCTCACTCTGTAGCTGTTTAAGAAAGGCCTTGAGTGCATTGCTGGCTTTGGAGCAAAGCGATTAATAATACCCACAGGTGAAGAGGAGAAAATACTATTGAAAATCTGGGTAGGAGGAAAATTTGGAGGGCGGAAGAATAATTAGAATAAGAATAATAATTGTGTGGTGGTAATAAAAGTGATTGCTAAAGTCATCTAGATAAACTTTATTAAAAGCTTCAGTAGCACTTTGCACATCACTAAAATTGGAGAAAAAATTACAGTCAATATGTGTGAAGAAATGTCTCAGTCCAATGAAATCAGTTTTTTGAATCCATTTCCGTCGGTTTGGCTTAGTTTTACCAAAGGTGTTTGAAGGACTGGTACTTAAAGCATAGGGTAGGGTAAGTCCTCACAATATTGAGGAAATGTTTTTACGAGAGACATATCTGTTTCCCAGGAAGCGACATTGGAAAAGTTTTTTTACAGTAGAGAAAGTTATAATTGAGAAGATAAAGTCAAGGGTCCTGTCTCTAGTATTTACTTCTGCTTTTTACACAGAAAATGTTTGGGTACGTTTCCAAACATCTGATGTAAGACACCAGTAGGAGTCAGCATAAAATGAAGTATCCAATGATAGTCCTGCCGACCCTTGTGAAGGCATGCAGGCATCCGGAACAAATGTACGGCTACTCAATTCAGGTGCACATATCAGAGGGACCTTTAGCGTTAATTTGCCTACGATTGGTGAGGCAATTAAAACAGACGTTGTGAAGATCTCCGATTGTCTAGTATTAATTGAACTCAAAAAATTGTTTACTTGTTTACTCAAAAAATTCGCAGGCAGTGAATTTTTGTTCAGTATTTTCCAACGTGAAGATTCGCTCAACAATTTTAATTCAAGAAGTAGAGACACCAGAATTAAAAATTGTACTTTAAAAATTGTTGGAAACTTGGATTTTTTCCCTCATGTAGAGAAAATCTTACAAAATAGGGGAAACACACGATGCTGCCAATTATAGAGGCCTTTAAAACAGATGGTATATTAACTTATATGGTATAAGATGGTATATAACTTTTGTAAAGCAGTTAACTCTTATTCGCTTCCATTAAGATAACTCCGTCTTTTGAGATTCTCAACCATTCTGACTGAATTTTTAGCTACTTTACTATATGAACCAAACTTTTTAAACAATCCCAACGTTATCTACTAACGACTTGCACCTTGCCTTAACTAATTTACTTACGTACGCTGATGACGTTCAATTTTTTCTTCAGTGTAGATAACTTTGCACATTAGTGCCCAATCTAGACTTCAATGCAATGTTTATACATTTTTAAATTGGTGTTAAAAAAATTACCCAAAGATTGATAGATTGAAAGTCTGGCATATCCCTGGCATAGTCATTTTATCGAACAAGCCTTCAACAAGATGTCATTTTTTGAGAGCAATGCATAATTTTTCTTACATAATTAAGTAATTAAAATTAAATACTTAAAATAAAATACTTATTAAATATTTAAAATCAAATACTTATATAAATAAATATTTAAATACAAATACTTAATACTTATATATATGCTCTGTTCTGCTTTATATTTTTGTGGTGCTTACATTTTCGTTCACTTGAGATTTTTATCACTATTATTTCACATGATAATATTTAATAATGCAAATAAATAAATAATGAATATTTATGGAATTCAAGCTTGTCTGTGCGGTTAAGTCTTGTAATAAGACAATTTTATCATCCCATATAATACCATCGACTGCTGGATCTATAAAAACGTTGTACAGGCAAAGTGTGCTGGGTTCGAGGCATCAGTTACGGATGCCATTTCACTTGGGTCTGGTCTCCACTTTTGCTGCAACGGTTCTGATCAGGACAAAATTAGATCGTTTATCGACAAAATTAGGTTGACAGTCTGAGAATGGATTTAAAGAGTTGATTAGCTGTTTTCGCACAATCAATGAAAAACTATTTGCGTTTTATTCACAGTTTTGTAGTCTTCAGCTGCTAAATGAGTCTTACAAGCGTAAGAAATCCGCTTCTGCCGAAATCCGACACCCTGTTCAGCCGAAAATTATGCAGGTGCTCCTATCGCTGGCTTCCAAAAGGGCTGGATCTGGAAAAAATTCAAATTCCAAATATCATAGTATAAATGAGAACCGAATCCATTAATTCAAACCTCCATCATCCCGAGTCGTTTGTTGGCATGTTTTTATGCGGTTTTATAGGATTTTTTTTTCTGCCTCCAGGACATAAAGATTTCAAATTTTAATAATTTCTAAACATATACTTTAACTATATATAAATAAATTTTTCATTTTTAAAATATAAAACTTCTCTTGAATTATCTGAACCAAACAAAATTAGTGGCGTTTTAATCTAGATACCTAAACCAGAATTAAATACATGTACATAAAATTTTAACAAGTGCTAGACACTTGGATGCGAACTTTGGGATGTTGTTTTTATAATGTTGCTATGAAAAGGTTCTTTAGGTCGGCTGCTGGACTTTCATTTGTGATCCTTATTAAACTACTCTTTCCAGAACTTTAGTCCTTTCTAGTCTAACCATCCCACTCTTTAGGTTTTAATTGAAAACAGTAGTCTAAATGACCTTAAGTCTAGTCTAGACATTAGTAGAATCTAGGAATGTATCTTCTCCTTCTCTGCTTACGTTTAAGAACTCATATGCGAACACTGATCAGGCAATGGCCGATCTCTTTGCAGAGTTTTTCCAAATATCGTATTTACCTAGTACCAGTCCAGCTCAGCCTTACACCTATAATATCCAATCAGTGACCTTTTTTTTTCCATCTATTGATCAAAGTGGTTTGTTATCGGATCTTCTTAAGGTCAAGCCCTTATTCGCCAGGTCCCGATAGAGTACCAGACGGTGTTCTAAAGAACTGCGCCAAGGCACTGTGCAAACCGCTCATTAAACTCATTTAACACGTAATTTACACTGACTTCAGTAAAACATTTGACTCTGTTAACCATTCGCTTCTTATAAGTAAACTCAGTCATTGGGGATTCCCAACTATCTCCTTTCCTGGATATCAAGCTATTTATCTAGAAGAACCCAACGTGTCTTCTTTAATGATTTTACCTTGCGTTTAGTCCGCGACACATCTGCTGTCCCCTATGGTGCCCCTTACTTTTTAAACTGTGTATTAAAGACTTTCCTTCCTTGCCTTAACTGATTCACTTCTACTTATGTACACTTATGATTTTGTCTTCAGTGTAGATTCACTAGCGCCCAATCTAGACTTTAATCCGATTTGGACAAATCTCAAAATTGGCGTTTGAAAATAACCTCGGAACTTAGATCGAAATGTTGGAAACTCATGTCATTTTATCGATCTAGTCCTTACTCGGCTGCTTTATTTTTTCTGTACAATAAGAAAAGAATCTGTACTATAAAAATTTCTATTCCTAATTCCTAATTTTCGCCCTTAGGGGACTTAATTGTGATGCAAATCTTCACCTCCCGTCTTATCATAGTAGACGTTTAATAATAAACATACCATCATTAACAAACCGTATAACGATTGGCGATGGGCTGTACGTATGCAGTGGGAACCGTGCGAAAAACTTTTTTTTATTCATTTAAGTTCATTCGATAAACATATTAAGAAATTGAATTAAACAACAAAAATCGATTTATTGAGCACGCCAAACGGAAATGACGACCCCAAATCTTTTACAGGTGATCACACAATCGAAACATATATTAGTTTCTCGCCTTGCCCTGACACTTCTGCGATTCATATGTCGGCTAACATCAAAGCCATAACATAAGTCGACATAAAGGTGGTGGACGTTACTAAATTTAAATAAACCTATACTAGCTCTAAGTGACTTTAATATCACAGAACACATGTGGCCTAATCGAATTAACTACTTTAAAAATTCTTCGGGTCGGTTGCTGTGAAACTTGTGTTTCGTTCCAGACTCAGATTAAATTCTTTTTCCATAAATTTGGCCTTTGGTTTCAATCTAGATAGATTTACCTAAATGCGTTTGGGATTTATAAGCTTAATTTCTATAAAATTTACCCTTTATCTGAGCAAAACCGTCTAAGGCTCAAGACTCGATTCACTTCGTAAAGTAACACAACACCACAGCTATGTGCCAATTGCTTTGAGTAGTTGTAGGTAGGGTCCCAAGGATGTCGATGGCTAGTCAATCTAAGAGAGCTCCCACCGCGCTAGCTCTTAGTTGACCCCCAGTTCGTCGAGATGTCCTGTCGTTGCACTTAAGACAACGAGCGCCCCACAGGGCGGTGTCAGCATTTTTTTCTATCTAGTACACCCTGAGTGCTTCCTTCATGGAAGACGCGGAGCTTCAACTATTTTTTTTTTTTATGAAGTTTCGGAGAATTGTTTGCAAAAATTCCTTGAGAGTGCAGTAACCCGTACTGGTGGCAATTCGGGTGTCGTGGTGTTAACATTATGGTGGTGTTTCCGATTTTAGAACTCCACTAATAAGTTATCTTAGTCTTATGCCATGTACCACTGTGCCATGAATGCTGTACCACTTAAATCGAGTAGCTTGACTGTGGCATTTAAAGCTTCAATTGAGAAAGAGCGGCTAGCGTTTGTAGTTTCGTGACTACAAACTTGTGACTACAACGCGCGTGAGATCACAAAGTTATTAAGAGTATTTTCCCATTAAAGCGATTGCACTTTTTTTCAATTTAACTCACTAAAGGCGGCCAGCCAGAACACGGGTGTGGGGCCCATTTCCTGATTTTCTCTCTCATAGGACCTAATTGGGGTGGAATTATTCACCGCTCCTCCTATAGTCACTATGTTCACTAACAAACCGCAGAATGATGCTGATTATCATGTTTCTATATAATCTTATTATTGGTAATGTAGACAGCCAGAATCTACTAGGACGCTTAAAATTTAACGTTCTCAGTGAAAGGACTAGATAGTTCTCTACTCCTTAGCTATTGTAGTTGGTGTTGCCATGTGCCTGGGCCCCCCAAAATGTAACTTATCATAGGTTCTCGTAGAAGGATGCTGGATATAATTTCCCGAAATAACTTGATAAAAAACTTGATAAATGTTAATGTAGGTACCCAGTACCTGCGTGCAAGCTTAAAACTTAACGTTCCTTGTAGAAGGTCTAAAAACTTTTGTTTTCTACTCGTCAGCCATTGTAGGCTAACATATGCCCAGAATGATACCTTTAGAGTATTATGTTCTGATTGAAAAGTCTCTACGTCATTTCACTGTTTTCTACTTCTAACTGTAAAACTTCCACTCGTAACACTTCCACTTGCAATACTCGTAGTCTTTTACATTTTTCTTTACTCTCGGATCTATAACCATACGTCATATTTCGAACTATACGTCATGCGCTCCTCGGTCGATTGAGCGGGAGGCGGACTGTACGTATGCAGCGAAAGCAACGCCAAAAGTGATTGTGGGTGTATACGGCAGTCCAGCTATACCTGAAACAGAAACATCTAAAGTAACGGATTTTTAACGCTTAGAAGACTCATATTAATTTAAGAACCAAGATTTTACGGAAACCAACGATCAACACACTCTAAGTGTAAGGAGCAGAAAATATAATATTCCATTCGACTTAAAATATTCACTTAATACAAAATAACCTTTGACCACTGTTGACCTCTTCTACTAGTATGATGACGTCTTTTGAGGTTATAAGCTATTGAAAATATGTATGAACAAAGCTCGAAAGCAATATAAGGTTAAGATACGTTACAGTCAGCCGAGCGGTTACTCTTTGTTTTTGTTATGTTTGGAACAAAACCACGAGCGTCTCCGAAGGGATACACCTGAATAAGGAAAATATCAACTATTGGAAGATAGGAATAAAAACGCGGGAAGCGGAAAAAGGTCACGTTTAGCTTTATTTCTTCTTTTTTTTTTTTGTAGCCTCCTAACTTTTCTTAGAGTCCGCGTTTTCACGTTGAGGGTTGCGATGGGGGTTTATCGAGTGGCGAGATAACCGAGTATTTTTTACTCCCATTACGTTCAGACTCAAGCTGATCCTCTATAAGGGACTTGACGGCTTAGGTAGTCGCTCCTTGTAGTGCGTTTATCTGGTAGCCGTACACTAGGTCGGAGTGGCGGTGATGAGGTCCAACTGCGATGGATGAGGTCCATTGGGTCTGCAATTCTGGGCATTTTTCGATTCTCTGGGTGGGAGCATAGGGAGGCTTGTTTCCGTGGGCAAACTGTTAAGGGTGTGCGCGTAGGTCATATCGTTTTTTTTTATAGCTTCAACTCATGTTGAAGATCCAAACAGGAGCTGCGACGGCGAAAATATAGTGGCCTTGTGGGTACTGAGCGTTAGGCCCATGAAGCGAGGGGTAGGAGCTGGTCCCTAATTATAATTGCTATTGTAGTTGTTTGTACGTGGTTTGATTTATAAGTATCCATTTTGACGCACTTTTTTTCAGTGTGTTATTGTTATGGCTGTGCCTCCGTGATTTTATTTTTCAGTGTGGTTAAATAGGAGTATTTCTATGTTTGGTATATTAATACGCCACAGGTGTGATGGCTTCAACTACGAGGTGGTAGAGTGTAAACAAAAAGATTGTCTAGAGGCAATGTGTACAGACTGACCTAGTGCAGAGTGCGCGAGGGTCCACCAATCCGCTGGACTACCGAAATTAGCCATTTTACGGGCATCCCTAATGGCCAGTAAATGCTAGCAAAGATGAATGGTAAATATTAATGTTTAGCATCATCCAAGCCAACAGTGGTCTAAGGAAGCTAAGGAAGTCTGGTGTTTGCACTGCTGCATGAGTTCTACATTAAAAGCGGAACAAAGGATGCGCCGCCGGAAGGAATGAGTACTTACACTGACCGGCGGAGTAAACATACTCGTGGAGCACCAGAATGTTATATGCATGCTCATGCCCCCATCGCTCATGCGATGGAGCCCCTCACCACTGATAATGGCGTATTCGTGAAGTCAAGAAACTTCACCACCGGTATAAAAATGCTCGCCATCGAGGAGGCAACGATGCGGCTGTGCTGCTTGCGGTGCCATTGAGGCAAGCCTTCCGGCCTCATAGTGAGAAAAGTCCATCCGGAAGGACGCAGATGGAAGCTCGAATCCCGTCAAGGACGCTGTCAGTTCGCCATAGCTTGCCTTAAAAGGCGACTAATATGGCAATGCCGCCCCACCCGATGTTTTCGGAGCTATACTGGTCGGTCACTGAACTTGTAGATATATTCGAGTGCCGTGGTTTTAATCCTTATGTTAATCAAGTTTGGAGGGCCCCGAGAAATACCTGAGCAAATGGGGCTCGCTATACCTATCTTGAGGGGACATGATGGTTGGAGAGCCGCGGAAGAGCCGCGGTGACGGGGTGTCGATCCCGCTGGCGTCGTGGTGTCATGATACGCGTATCTTGAGCAACGACTTATGGTTGCCACGCTACGAGAGGCTGTCATTCAAGACGCCAAGGGGATAGAGTGACTCTTCCAGCGTAGGAAGCTACTCTTCAGTTTCAGCCCCAATTACACACTGCTTCTATTTTTCCGAATGTGATATATATGAGTAACAGTTTTTTTTCTATAACCGTCTTTTTTTTTTAACATAATGTTACTCCGGAGCGCTTGCAAGGGTGAATTGACTTTTGTGGGGAAAAGCGGTAACAATTTTCTTAATTTTTCATGAAAATTTTCGTTTTATTCACAATTAATGAGACAACATTGATACGTGGCATGAATGACTTTTGCAAGTTGTACCGTTGTAAAAGTTTTATAAAAAGTTCCAAAAACGTTCGGTCCTTTGCGATATCGTGCATGGATCTAATTCCCTTTCTAGTAGAGGGTCAAACAATTTAACTACCCTGAGGCTTTGGTAAATTATTGTATCCTATATAGTACTATTTTTGACACTATTTCTGGAACAATTTCCGACTTTTTGGGAAAAAGCGTTGTAACGTTAACATTTTTTTTTCAAAATTTCATACTTTTTAATGAAAATTGTCCCGTGTTATTCAAAATTAATAAGACAACATTGATATGTGTCTTAAATGACTATTGCAAGTTGTATCGTCAAAAGTTGTACAAAAAGTTCCTAAAAGGGGGGTTTAACCTTAATAAAAATACTTAGGGTGTTACAGATATTTAAAATATGTTTTTTTTGTTATATTCCACCAGATAAACAATTCCTACAATGTCACTTTAAAAGTTCATTCACTTTTGTTTTTGTTGTACCACTGTGTAAATAGATATTTCAGAAAGCTAGCCGCATTGGATCACGATTTGAATTTCTATGTTCTTCGATTCTTTCAGATTGCGCTTTGTTGATGCGGTCTTTGAGCTAGCGCATGCGGTCTTTGAGCTTTCGTAGGATTCTGTATAAGTTGGTCTTGTATATTGAACTGAGTTTGATTGGCTGCTAATTTATCAATTTTGGGGTAAACTTAACCCATGAATAAATGTTGAATTTGGATTGAATTGTTTTAATCATCCGTTAGACCGTTATGCGGCTTCTAACGTCGAACTTGAACTCGCGGGAGAAATTAAAGAAAGAAAGGTCTGCTTAAAGTTACCTGGGTTGTCCAGGCTAAGGTTAAGATGCGGGGACGGGGAACTAGGGTTCATTGACTAGCCTCAGCTTTGGTGGGGATATTAAGTTCCTCCGGCGGTTCTTTGGTCTGGAGCAACACACGGAGGTCAAGATGGTTCCTACTGACGGTCCGTTCACGGGAGCACACTCGGAGGCTATATTGGTGGTCCTGCTGGCGGTCCGTTAAAAGGGAGCAACAATCAGCAGTGATTACGTGTAGATGGTTCCTACTGGCTGTACGTTCCACGGGAGCAACACTCAGAGGCGATTTACGTATCGAAGGTTCTACAACGGTCCGTTCCACAGAAGCAAAACTCGAAGGCGATTACGTATAGGAGAGTTCTACCAACGATTCCGATTCAGGAGAGCAACACTCAAAATAGGTTAGTTTTAAGTACCATACTTAGAACTGAGTAACGAAACATTTTGTATTTGCAACTGTCTTTATTTTGGATCTTTTATAAGTTCAGATAATTACATATTGTGGCTGTACTATGGTTAGCTGGTAAGTTCAAGGGTAAAGAAAGCACGTGCTATGTACTAGTGGCAATAGGTGCCAACATGTTTTATTGAGGCTTTTAAAAAGCTGGCTATACTATAAATACAGTTAAGTACTCTTCTAGAATAAGCATCATATAGTACAAATTCGGTTGTCTTTTTTACGATATAATGTCTTCAGTTCAATCGAATCATCAGATGCAACAATAAAAGTAACTCCATTTCTGTGATAGGATAGTCTAATGGAAGGTCTGACGCCTAGTAAGGAGACGTTCCCCCAGTAAGTCCTATTGCTTTTCTGCAGGCTTAGAGGGCTACTGCAGCCTTATTTGACCTTTCTTCTGTGTTTAGATTCTAGTTTAGTTTTTTATGTGAACCACTCCTCTGTACTTGGCGCTGTCGTTGAAAGAGAGTCCGTGGTTCTTTTATTTTGGTGGGGTAAAGGGTGGAATTTTATGTCCTCTATTTAAGAAAACTAGTCCTGTTTTAAAAACATTTCAGCCAGTTAATGGTCATATCGGCTGCATGTTGCATTATGCGGGAATAATTTCGTCGGGACCATCTGACTTGTAGGGCTCCAAACTGTGCATAGCCCAGTAAAGGGGTTTCTAGGCGACCATGTAGACCTCGATCGTTCGATCGCAAAATGTGAAGAATGGATGACCGGGTGCAGATATGAAACCTGGGTAAAGCTTCTTAGAACGGAGGTCCGGCTCAGGGTACCCTTTATAGACGGCGCAGATTCTCTATCCCAGACCCCCGACCAAGCTGAATCTCTATACGGATCAAGCGAGCTGGAGTAAGATTGGAAATAGGTAGGAATAGGATGTGTGTTATGCTACTTATTTCAAGCGGACCCACAAGTGCACCGCCTCCTCTTCGGGGTTATTTTTTCACGAAGAGAGCTTGCCAAGACCTAATATCTTGGCCCCGAATGCCAAGACATATAATAATGCACAATGCATAATGATTTGGTTCCAATCGAGTGACCCAGTACTGAGTGTAGACGGCACCACCAGCGAGTAGCATTGTCAACATCAGCGGAATCATGAAATATGAAACTCATGACCAAGTGGCCTGAGTCAGCAGTCAGAGTCAGTAGGTGACCGGTTTAACCTTTACGGAAGCACGTCGATAACATTGACCTACTACCCCTAGACCATACTTTGTTCAATAATACCTTAGATATAGATATACTTAGCATCATATATAAGATCGGATATTCTGAAATATAGATAGTTGCGAATACTCTCGTTATTATCGAATCGTTATTCTCGAATAGTCTCGTTACTCAGTGCTAACTATAGCACTTAGACGTAATCGCCTTCGAGTGCGCTCCCGTGAACGGACCATCGAAAGGACGTTGCACTAAGTGCGGGTGTTTAGATAGACAGGAGAGGACAGGTGAATGGTCAGACGTGATCTTTTCTATGGTGCGGTAGCCGATGAGGCACTCTTCTATTTACAGCGAAGTCAATAATGCCAGGCTGTTGTTCGGTGGGTCAGTGTGTAGGCTTCTTCGGAGAGACAACGTCTGGCTAGAGTTTAGATCACTAGAAGCAATAGGCTTATTGCCGGGATTGATAATAGATTTATATAATTGGCATCCTTTGGGATTGATTAGACGATAGCCTCAGTGGGGATGCTTTGCATTATAATCACCGGCAGCTATGAAACAGCTTTCAAATGAGTTGTAGAAGTTCATGAAGTCTTTTTCCGCAATCTTTATAAGTAGAAAGAGTCAAAAGGAGCTTTGACTTGAGAAGATTTTTCTTTCGTATCTGAGATCGACCAATGAGCAGCCGCAGACGTTATAATTGTCATTGTAGTCGATCCCAATGCGTCTATTGATATGCAAACATTATTTCGCGCAGAAACGACATTCTAAATATTTTTGTTGGCGGCACTTGACATTTAAACTGGTTAAAAATTACACAGTGCGATAGTCATTCTGCACTTTTGGCATAGCTGCAAAGTGACATAGTAGGAACTGTTATCGGGTCGGAAATAACACAAAACCATGTTTGAAATTTTTCAAACATCCTCTAAAATTTATTGTTAAAAAAACGTTTTTTGGGACTTGTTTGCGCTTAAAAATTCCTGAACGCATTTTAATAAACCGATTTTAAAATTTCATGCATTGTTCAATAGTTAAGGGCTTTTGGGAAAAATAAAGATCTTCTATTTTTTTAATCCATAAGAAAAAAATTTTTACATAAGAAAATGACATTTTAGATTTTTGTCATGTTGTATGGACTTTGACGCCATTTTTTCGGTACAACTTACAAGAATGCCTGTCATTCATAGCACATAGAAATATTGTTTCATTAATACTGACAAAAACGAGACAAATTTCATTGATAATTTCATTTTTGGGAAAAGCGTTATAGCTCTAACAATTTTGATAATTTTCCAAATCTGTATAAGTTGCATCTTTTTGTAGACGGTTCAGAAATCTCTGATGGACAGTAGAGCAAAATTCCAACAAATTAGTGGTAGTGTAACGATGTTTAATAAAGGCCTGTTGACAGGGTCATATAATACTTTTGTAGAAATTTTGATGTTGGGAAGTAATTAAATACTTCAGTACTTATCAGCATAGAATGCAGATTGGAAGGTCAAGAGAAAGAATCAATTGCACTTTCTATATCACTAATTTTGAAATGAGAATATCAGTCCATATGCGTGAAATCAGTTTCTTTAAAGCACTTCTGTCTAGGTGACCAAAAGTTTCTAGCGAAGGGTCAATAGAGGCTAACACTTAAAGCGTAGGGTGGGAGTGATATTGGAAAAGTTATTTTTTCAATAGAAGAAGTGTCTTTTGTGAAGCTTAGATCAGGGGTACCACCCCTAGTGCTTACAACAGGATTTAAAAAGCAATGCGTAGTAATTTGTTTTGCTATTGTTCTCATTTTGATGACAGTCGGAGCAGACCTATAGCAGATTGATGAAAAAGTATGTGCTCTGCTCCTATTTCTCTCGGATCAAAAACTGTAGCAATAGCAATAGCCAAAAATAAAATACTGTGAAGATCAAGACAATTATTTTGATAGCCTGCAGAAAATGAAATCTTAAACTGAAACTCATAAAAGTGCATATAAAAATAAATATGTTTATATACCCTTGCAATTAAGTGGCAGCATATATTAATATATATATGTCGGCGCATTGAAACTGCGTGGTTGCGAATGTATGTGTGTGTGTGTGTGTGAATACGCATTTTCGGGTATTTCATCAGAGTGATAATATTGCGTCAGCCTCTTGCGCTGTGAGTGTGTGGTTGCCAGTCAACCGTTGGCAGGCGATCGTTGCTTGGATGTTTTCGCTTTAAAAAGTACCGTTGTAGCGAGGCGACAGCCATGTTTCGCTGTCGCCGATCGAGGTTCGGTAGTATGCACAGTAGGTAGAGAATTAGACGCAGTCAGTTGCGTACCAGAACTTGAAGTGTGTACAAGGCTTAAACTCGTTG
Organism: Drosophila atripex; assembly: GCA_035045925.1. Taxonomy (NCBI): domain Eukaryota; kingdom Metazoa; phylum Arthropoda; class Insecta; order Diptera; family Drosophilidae; genus Drosophila; species Drosophila atripex. Next base: position 697,121 of record JAWNOP010000011.1, read on the forward strand.
CGCCACAATGGAACACAACAACAACGATCATGATTCGACATCAGAAGTGGGATCTGGCCACCAGCCTTCAACACTAGATGGACCATGGCGTACCCTGATGGAATTGCAAAATAAAAATTTAATTGAACTAGTGAGAGCCATAAAAACAACTGGACCTGATGCAGGGCAGAACAAAACTGTGCAACTACCCAAATTCAACCCAGACAAACCAGGCGCCAACGCATCATCGTGGTGCACAACGGTGGAAATAATTTTACAAGAAAGCACATTGAGAAGCAGTGCGTTGGTTATGGCTTTAAGTTCGGCTTTAGAAGGAAGTGCTTCGCAATGGCTTTCGCAAGTGTGCTATGCTGAAATTACTTGGCCTGAGTTTAAAGAATTGTTTATACAACGCTTTGAAACTATAGAAACACCAGCCGCTATGTTTCTTAATATGCTATCAAATCGACCGACTGATGGCGAGAGTCTGGCTGTTCATGCAAGTCGCATGGTTACCGAACTAACGACGAAATGGCGCCAAATGGATAACGAAGAGATTGCTGTGTCTGTGACCCTTGCGCTGCTGGCAAGCTTCGATCACCGATTGCAGCGTTTAAGTTTCACATCAAAGTTCGAACCAGAGGCGATCTACAGTCCGAATTTAAAGCATTCACTTTTATTAAAAGGAAAAGCGGCGCTATGGAGCATCAGTCTGAAACTTATTCTAAACGGCAGAAACAATCACCGATAGAGTGCCATTTCTGCAGAAAAGTGGGCCATAAAATGTCTGCAATCAGACATTCAGGAAACAACAGAATCAATTCGCGACTGATAAAACCCAACATGGCAGGCATGATGTTCATCACCGTGGAAAATCAAATTTAACTTGCTACAAGTGCGGAGAATTGGGTCACATATCCACCCAATGTACAAAGAAGGAAGCTGATAGGAACAAGGCATTCAATCGGGAGAAGCGAGTGGAACAGTGCAGCGTTGCAGTACCAAAAGGATGCCTGAACCATAGAGACCAAATTTTCGAAATCACCTTCGATTCGGGATCGGAATGCTTGCTGATAAAAGGAAAGCTAAGTACCAAATTTTCTGGTAAAAGATTCAATAATATTGTTATGTTAAAAGGTATCGGCAGCAATGCAATATGTAGTACTGTACAAATATTAAGCAATGTAAAAATTGACGCTTATTGTATTGAAATTTTGTTTCACGTAATAGGCGATGATGATATGCAAAACGACATTGTAATGGCCGTGAGATATTAAATCAGGGTCTTGATATTGTCATTTCATCAAACCAATTTAGAATCTCAAAGACCAAAGTAGTTAATTTGTGTACCGGCAATGAGCCAGCCGATATTGATACTGATCTTGAGGGACAAGATAAAATAAAACTACATTCACTGTTGGCAAAGTACTCAGATTCATTTATAACTGGGATCCAAATACTAAACTCAGAATTGGCGAAATGAAAATTAGGTTGATTGATCCAACAAAAACCGTACAGAGAAGGCCATATCGTTTAAGTCCATGCGAGCGAGATTTAGTTAGGGACAAAATTAATGAACTGCTAAAATGCAATATAATTAGGCCAAGCTGCTCACCTTATGCAAGCCCTTTATTATTAGTGAAGAAAAAAATGGTACGGACAGACTTTGTGTTGATTTTAGAGAGCTGAATTCAAATACGGTCGCTGATAAATACCCTTTACCACTTATACAAGATCAAATAATAGGCTTGGGGGAGTTAATTACTTTACATGTCTAGACATGGCTAGCGGATATTACCAAATTCCTTTACTTCAGATTCTATCGAGTACACGGCGTTTGTGACTCCGGATGGTCAATACGAGTTCCTGTCCATGCCATTTGGGCTCAAAAACGCACCCTCTGTTTTTCAACGATTAGTAATACAGGCGCTAGGGGATCTAGCAAATTCCTTTGTCATCGTCTATATGGATGATATCATGATAGCCGCCTCAACAAAATGCGAGGCGCTAGAAAGATTACAGATCGTTCTAGATGTTTTGACAAAGGCTGGGTTTTCATTCAATCTTACAAAGTGCTCATTCATGAAAACATCGGTTCAATATTTGGGTTACAAGATAAGTGCGGGTGAGATTCGTCCAAACCCACAGAAAGTTGTAGCGTTGACTGCTCTTCCGCCCCCACAGTCAGTCACTTCACTTAGACAATTTATTGGGCTAGCATCCTATTTCCGACAGTTTATTAAGGGATTTTCACAATTAATGAAACCGTTATATTTCTTAACTGCAGATAAAAACAAATTTATTTGGAAAACAGAGCATGAACAGATACGAAAAAAGGTCATTGCCACTCTTACCGACAAACCAGTCCTTGTTATTTTTGACCCTCATTATCCAATCGAATTGCACACAGACGCCAGTTGCAGTGGCTACGGTGCAATTTTATTACAAAAAATTAATAACAAACCCCAGGTAATAGAATACTATAGCAAAGCTACTTCACCGGCAGAATCAAGATATCACTCGTACGAGTTGGAAACCTTAGCTGTCGTGAACGCCATTAAGCATTTTCGACATTATTTGCTGGGCAGGAACTTTGTAGTTTATACTGACTGCAACTCGCTTAAGGCGTCGAAAAATAAACGAGATTTAACCCCCAGAGCACAGCGTTGGTAGGGTTATTTGCAGTCATTCACATTCGATATTCAGTATAGAGAAGGGAAAAGGATGGCACACGTTGACTTTTTATCGAGAAATCCCCTTTCAAAAACGTCTATTACAACCGCAAAAATAGTCGAAGAGAAAAGAGTAAATTTAGCTGCAATTTCAGCTTATTGCTGAACAACGTCGAGATTTGGACATAATCGAAATTGTTAAACATTTTAAAAACTTTTCTCTGCCTGAAGATATTGCGAAAACCTATGAATTAAGGGCAGAAGTTCTTCATCGAAAGATACAAAGAAATGGGAGAACACATTGCTTACCAGTGGTGCCACGAGCTTTCAGATGGTCTGTCATAAATCAAGTGCATGAGTCCATAATGCATTTAGGTTTCGAAAAGACATTAGATAAAACTTACGATTTCTACTGGTTTGACAATATGTCAAAATACGTAAAAAAATTTGTCGACAACTGCATCACTTGTAATCCACTTCAGGAAAAATACAGGCGGAATTACATCCAATACCAAAAGTCACTATTCCTTGGCACACTATCCACATCGATATCACAGGAAAATTAAGTGGCAAGAGTGATCAGAAGGAGTATGTTATTGTTCAGATAGACGCGTTTACCAAATATGTCTATCTTAGTCATAGTCTTAAATTAGACAGTGAGAGTTGTATAAGGGCCGTTCAATCTGTTGTTTCATTGTTTGGAGTACCAAACCGAATAATAGCTGACCAGGGAAGGTGTTTTACAGGCGCAAAGTTCAGTCAATTTTGTTCAGATCAAAAAATAAACTTGCATTTGATAGCCACTGGTGCAAGTCGAGCTAATGGTCAAGTGGAGCGAACTATGAGCACGTTGAAGAATATGTTAACGGCGGTTGAAACGGGAACACAGTCTTGGCAGGATGTATTGGGAGAGGTGCAGTTGGCAATCAATTGTACAACCAATCGCACTACGAAAGCAAGTCCTTTAGAAATGTTATTGGGAAAGGTAGCACGCCCATTGGGATTACTTCCACCTAGTGATATAGAAAATGTTATTGATTTGCCAAACGTAAGAGCGCAAGCTGCAAAGAATGTATTAGCCAGTGCAGCTTATGATAAAGAACGATTTGATAGAAATAAGGCAAAAGTAAAAAGGCACAAAATTGGAGATTTCGTATTACTTAAGAGCGAAGAAAGACACCAGACCAAGCTAAGCCAAAATTTAGGGGGCCTTTTGAAATAGTAAAAGTTTTAGAAGGTGACAGGTACATTTTAAAGTCTTTAACTAATAAAAGAAATTATAAATATGCACATGAGGATTTAAGAAAATTACCAGAGGGGCAAGTGCCCGAAGAGTTAAATGTGTATGATGATTATAATAATTTAGATGAAAGAAACGTAAACGCTACAGAAGAGAGTGAAAATGAAAATTTGAGAGTATTGAAGAAGAGAGTGAAAATGAAAATACTGAGAGTTTGAAGAAGAAAATGAAGTACACCAATAAGGGTGACAAAGTTGTACTGCTGGCCAATGAAAATGGCAGAGTACTGAGTCCATAAAATTAATGCAAGCACAAGTGCAAAACATTTGTTTGTTTTGATCATGGCGTGTGGGGTATTTGATTATGCGACTATAAGAGTGAATAATGAAGAAGAATGGATTATATAAAAGAAGAAGAAAAACAAAGAAATGTAAAGAAAGAAAGATAAATTGAATAAATTGAAATTGAAAGGAACTGAATACTGTTTTGTGAAACTGTAATTGATAGTTTGTTATGAATTAAGATAAGAAAATTGGATTTTGTTTGAAACTATTTATTTCAGTTTTTTAAAAGAAAGAAAGAAAATTCGAATGCTGCTATTTTCTACACGAGGTCGTGTTAGGGTCAGGATGGCCGTGTCGGCGCATTGAAACTGCGTGGTTGCGAATGTATGTGTGTGTGTGTGTGTGAATACGCATTTTCGGGTATTTCATAGAGGGATTTTGCGTCAGCCTCTTGCGCTGTGAGTGTGTGGTTGCCAGTAACCGTTGGCAGGCGATCGTTGCTTGGATGTTTTCGCTTTAAAAAGTACCGTTGTAGCGAGGCGACAGCATGTTTCGCTGTCGCCGATGAGGTTCGGTAGTTCACAGTAGGTAGAGAATAGACGCAGTCAGTGCGTCCAGAACTTGAAGTGTGTCAAGGCTTAAACTCGTTGCGCCACAATGGAACACAACAACAACGATTATTCGACATCAGAAGTGGGATCTGGCCACCAGCCTTCAACATAGATGGACATGGCGTCCCTGTGGAATTGCAAATAAAATTTATTGAACTAGTGAGAGCCATAAAAACAACTGGACCTGATGCAGGGCAGAACAAAACTGTGCAATACCCAAATTCAACCCAGACAAACCAGGCGCCAACTTCGTGGTGACAACGGTGGAAACAAGAAAGACATTGAGAAGCAGTGCGTTGGTTATGGCTTTAAGTTCGGCTTTAGAAGGAAGTGCTTCGCAATGGCTTTCGCAAGTGTGCTATGCTGAAATTACTTGGCCTGAGTTTAAAGAATTGTTTATACAACGCTTTGAAACTATAGAAACACCAGCCGCTATGTTTCTTAATATGCTATCAAATCGACCGACTGATGGCGAGAGTCTGGCTGTTCATGCAAGTCGCATGGTTACCGAACTAACGACGAAATGGCGCCAAATGGATAACGAAGAGATTGCTGTGTCTGTGACCCTTGCGCTGCTGGCAAGCTTCGATCACCGATTGCAGCGTTTAAGTTTCACATCAAAGTTCGAACCAGAGGCGATCTACAGTCCGAATTTAAAGCATTCACTTTTATTAAAAGGAAAAGCGGCGCTATGGAGCATCAGTCTGAAACTTATTCTAAACGGCAGAAACAATCACCGATAGAGTGCCATTTCTGCAGAAAAGTGGGCCATAAAATGTCTGCAATCAGACATTCAGGAAACAACAGAATCAATTCGCGACTGATAAAACCCAACATGGCAGGCATGATGTTCATCACCGTGGAAAATCAAATTTAACTTGCTACAAGTGCGGAGAATTGGGTCACATATCCACCCAATGTACAAAGAAGGAAGCTGATAGGAACAAGGCATTCAATCGGGAGAAGCGAGTGGAACAGTGCAGCGTTGCAGTACCAAAAGGATGCCTGAACCATAGAGACCAAATTTTCGAAATCACCTTCGATTCGGGATCGGAATGCTTGCTGATAAAAGGAAAGCTAAGTACCAAATTTTCTGGTAAAAGATTCAATAATATTGTTATGTTAAAAGGTATCGGCAGCAATGCAATATGTAGTACTGTACAAATATTAAGCAATGTAAAAATTGACGCTTATTGTATTGAAATTTTGTTTCACGTAATAGGCGATGATGATATGCAAAACGACATTGTAATTGGCCGTGAGATATTAAATCAGGGTCTTGATATTGTCATTTCATCAAACCAATTTAGAATCTCAAAGACCAAAGTAGTTAATTTGTGTACCGGCAATGAGCCAGCCGATATTGATACTGATCTTGAGGGACAAGATAAAATAAAACTACATTCACTGTTGGCAAAGTACTCAGATTCATTTATAACTGGGATCCCAAATACTAAAGTCAGAATTGGCGAAATGAAAATTAGGTTGATTGATCCAACAAAAACCGTACAGAGAAGGCCATATCGTTTAAGTCCATGCGAGCGAGATTTAGTTAGGGACAAAATTAATGAACTGCTAAAATGCAATATAATTAGGCCAAGCTGCTCACCTTATGCAAGCCCTTTATTATTAGTGAAGAAAAAAAATGGTACGGACAGACTTTGTGTTGATTTTAGAGAGCTGAATTCAAATACGGTCGCTGATAAATACCCTTTACCACTTATACAAGATCAAATCAATAGGCTTGGGGGAGTTAATTACTTTACATGTCTAGACATGGCTAGCGGATATTACCAAATTCCTTTACATTCAGATTCTATCGAGTACACGGCGTTTGTGACTCCGGATGGTCAATACGAGTTCCTGTCCATGCCATTTGGGCTCAAAAACGCACCCTCTGTTTTTCAACGATTAGTAATACAGGCGCTAGGGGATCTAGCAAATTCCTTTGTCATCGTCTATATGGATGATATCATGATAGCCGCCTCAACAAAATGCGAGGCGCTAGAAAGATTACAGATCGTTCTAGATGTTTTGACAAAGGCTGGGTTTTCATTCAATCTTACAAAGTGCTCATTCATGAAAACATCGGTTCAATATTTGGGTTACAAGATAAGTGCGGGTGAGATTCGTCCAAACCCACAGAAAGTTGTAGCGTTGACTGCTCTTCCGCCCCCACAGTCAGTCACTTCACTTAGACAATTTATTGGGCTAGCATCCTATTTCCGACAGTTTATTAAGGGATTTTCACAATTAATGAAACCGTTATATTTCTTAACTGCAGATAAAAACAAATTTATTTGGAAAACAGAGCATGAACAGATACGAAAAAAGGTCATTGCCACTCTTACCGACAAACCAGTCCTTGTTATTTTTGACCCTCATTATCCAATCGAATTGCACACAGACGCCAGTTGCAGTGGCTACGGTGCAATTTTATTACAAAAAATTAATAACAAACCCCAGGTAATAGAATACTATAGCAAAGCTACTTCACCGGCAGAATCAAGATATCACTCGTACGAGTTGGAAACCTTAGCTGTCGTGAACGCCATTAAGCATTTTCGACATTATTTGCTGGGCAGGAACTTTGTAGTTTATACTGACTGCAACTCGCTTAAGGCGTCGAAAAATAAACGAGATTTAACCCCCAGAGCACAGCGTTGGTAGGGTTATTTGCAGTCATTCACATTCGATATTCAGTATAGAGAAGGGAAAAGGATGGCACACGTTGACTTTTTATCGAGAAATCCCCTTTCAAAAACGTCTACTACAACCGCAAAAATAGTCGAAGAGAAAAGAGTAAATTTAGCTGAAATTTCAGCTTATTGCTGAACAACGTCGAGATTTGGACATAATCGAAATTGTTAAACATTTTAAAAACTTTTCTCTGCCTGAAGATATTGCGAAAACCTATGAATTAAGGGCAGAAGTTCTTCATCGAAAGATACAAAGAAATGGGAGAACACATTGCTTACCAGTGGTGCCACGAGCTTTCAGATGGTCTGTCATAAATCAAGTGCATGAGTCCATAATGCATTTAGGTTTCGAAAAGACATTAGACAAAACTTACGATTTCTACTGGTTTGACAATATGTCAAAATACGTAAAAAAAATTTGTCGACAACTGCATCACTTGTAATCCACTTCAGGAAAAATACAGGCGGAATTACATCCAATACCAAAAGTCACTATTCCTTGGCACACTATCCACATCGATATCACAGGAAAATTAAGTGGCAAGAGTGATCAGAAGGAGTATGTTATTGTTCAGATAGACGCGTTTACCAAATATGTCTATCTTAGTCATAGTCTTAAATTAGACAGTGAGAGTTGTATAAGGGCCGTTCAATCTGCTGTTTCATTGTTTGGAGTACCAAACCGAATAATAGCTGACCAGGGAAGGTGTTTTACAGGCGCAAAGTTCAGTCAATTTTGTTCAGATCAAAAAATAAACTTGCATTTGATAGCCACTGGTGCAAGTCGAGCTAATGGTCAAGTGGAGCGAACTATGAGCACGTTGAAGAATATGTTAACGGCGGTTGAAACGGGAACACAGTCTTGGCAGGATGTATTGGGAGAGGTGCAGTTGGCAATCAATTGTACAACCAATCGCACTACGAAAGCAAGTCCTTTAGAAATGTTATTGGGAAAGGTAGCACGCCCATTGGGATTACTTCCACCTAGTGATATAGAAAATGTTATTGATTTGCCAAACGTAAGAGCGCAAGCTGCAAAGAATGTATTAGCCAGTGCAGCTTATGATAAAGAACGATTTGATAGAAATAAGGCAAAAGTAAAAAGGCACAAAATTGGAGATTTCGTATTACTTAAGAGCGAAGAAAGACACCAGACCAAGCTAAGCCAAAATTTAGGGGGCCTTTTGAAATAGTAAAAGTTTTAGAAGGTGACAGGTACATTTTAAAGTCTTTAACTAATAAAAGAAATTATAAATATGCACATGAGGATTTAAGAAAATTACCAGAGGGGCAAGTGCCCGAAGAGTTAAATGTGTATGATGATTATAATAATTTAGATGAAAGAAACGTAAACGCTACAGAAGAGAGTGAAAATGAAAATATTGAGAGTATTGAAGAAGAGAGTGAAAATGAAAATACTGAGAGTATTGAAGAAGAAAATGAAGTACACCAATAAGGGTGACAAAGTTGTACTGCTGGCCAATGAAAATGGCAGAGTACTGAGTCCATAAAATATAATGCAAGCACAAGTGCAAAACATATTGTTTGTTTTGATCATGGCGTGTGGGGTATTTGATTATGCGACTATAAGAGTGAATAATGAAGAAGAATGGATTATATAAAAGAAGAAGAAAAACAAAGAAATGTAAAGAAAGAAAGATAAATTGAATAAATTGAAATTGAAAGGAACTGAATACTGTTTTGTGAAACTGTCAATATGATAGTTTGTTATGAATTAAGATAAGAAAATTGGATTTTGTTATGAAACTATTTAATGTTCAGTTTAATAATTAAAAGAAAGAAAGAAAATTCGAATGCTGCTATTTTCTACACGAGGTCGTGTTAGGGTCAGGATGGCCGTGTCGGCGCATTGAAACTGCGTGGTTGCGAATGTATGTGTGTGTGTGTGTGTGAATACGCATTTTCGGGTATTTCATCAGAGTGATAATATTGCGTCAGCCTCTTGCGCTGTGAGTGTGTGGTTGCAAGTCAACCGTTGGCAGGCGATCGTTGCTTGGATGTTTTCGCTTTAAAAAGTACCGTTGTAGCGAGGCGACAGCCATGTTTCGCTGTCGCCGATCGAGGTTCGGTAGTATGCACAGTAGGTAGAGAATTAGACGCAGTCAGTTGCGTACCAGAACTTGAAGTGTGTACAAGGCTGAAACTCGTTGCGCCACAATGGAAGACAACAACAACGATCATGATTCGACATATACATATATCGGATCGAATATAGTGGACCGAACCTTATAGGAATTCCACTAACAAATAAATTATCTAATAAAAATGTGGAATCAGCGCTAAGCATCTTTAAAATAATCTACATTTTTTCATTTCCGATCGGTTAGATATATGGCCGACTTGTATACTGCCTGCAAAAGAAAGATGGATGTGTGCAAAGTTTCAAGTCGATAGCTTTCAAACTGATATATTAGTTTGCGTAGAAAGAGACAGAGCGACAGACATGCTTTTATCAACTCAGGATGTGATCCTGATCAAGAGTGCTTTATATAGGGTCGGAGATGTCTCCGTCGCTGCGTTTCACACTTTTGACTAAAATAAAAATACCCCCTGCAAGGGTATAAAAAGATTATTTCGGTCTTACATTGGTCTTGTCACTGAAGACAGCGTTCCATTTAATGTGCTAAATTCAAATAATATGCGCAATATACATATTTGATCACATATGTCAAGGTCTTAAGGACAAAAAAATTTACATTAAATGGAAACAAGTCCAAATCGGTATTGAATCAAGTCGCAGAAAATATATGACTAGAGATAAAACAAAAGCGATTACTTTACTTAAAAATAAATAGTGAATGGCGGCTTGATCAGAACAAGTATAATACCAGATTAAGAAAAAATTTAAACTGAACAACAAACACAGGGGTAGTAGCACATGAAAAATTTTATTTTTTTCTGCTGTCACCTCGCTCCCAAATTTTTACCACGATTACGCACACGGTGAGCTCAGTATTTAATTTTTAGCTATTGCAATGGCTATAGTTTTTACTTTAAGAAATCTCGGAGCAGTGCAGAGTACATGATTTTTTATCAATCTGCTAGAGCTTTGCTCATATGAGATCCAAGTGATGAGAGGTATATTAAAATCTTACAGAACTATTATGTATATAATCACGATCAAAGACAATTGATAATATTGAATAAATAACAAAAAGATTAGAAAGATAAATTATATTCTCAGATGAAGAAATATAAAAAAAAATTTAAGAAATATATAAAAGAGACCTACGCGAATCTTAACCGCAGCAAATTCAATTCCTGGTGGGTTACAGCACGGAATCAAATCGGGGAACAAATGAGTTTTTACAATATTTAGAATTAATTTAGTACAATTAAAACAGTACCAGCAAAAGACGGACGACCCGAACGGTAGGTAGAGTATATCGAATTTGAATTTCCTGATCAGTGACAAATGAATCAAACCAAGTTTCTGTTAGAGCTAATTCGTCAAAATCAAAATGGGCTCTAATCTGTAAAGTTAGTTTAACTTTCCAAGAATACTGGAAACATTCCAATGGCGAATGGAGATTACGGTTTTTAATTTTTTAAAACACTAACACCAGAAAGTGGTACTCTATTCGTGAACAATCGTGTGCTCCAAGCCAAGCTTTATAAGCAAGAGAACTGTTTAGGCAACAATCAGGATACTTTCAGTAGCAGTAGAGAATCTATTGATAGAAGTAGAAGTAGAGTATCCACTGATGATCATTCCGACCCTTGTGAGGCACGCAGTCATCGGATATAATTATACAGCTACTTAATTTAGATTTATGTATTAAAAGGATCATTGCAAAATCCATTGGGGCATTTTCGAGAACGAAGTGAGTACACAGATGATGCTGATTGAGGAATGCAGGATAAACAGGAGCAAATGAAGAACCTGGGAATCCCAGGTGGGATATGGCAAACGATATGGCAGCAAAAAATTTTATGAAAAAAACGTTTAAAATAATGTTTGTAAATTTGTTGGCTAATTTTATGAAAAAAACGTTTAAAAAAATGTTTGTAAATTTTATCTGGTATTATCTTCAGTCAAATGTTTAGGTACGAACAAAAACAATATTTAAAACAAAATCGAGCTCCTGTAAGTTATATTTCATTTTATTGTTATTAAAATAATTAAAATGGTATTTTTTTTATTTGAAAGTGTTAGTATGGTAAATTTACTTATTAATATGCTTATGTGCGTATATCCCGAACAATTTTAACATAAACGAAATTTTTCAGTTAATGTAGTCTATATATACGTGTTTGATTTTTAACAGAGCTTATTACTATCATAATTATACCCTTGCAGAGGTAGGGTCAAAAGTGTGCAACGCAGTGAAGGAGACATCTCCAACCCTATAAAGTATATATATTCATGATCAGGATCACCATGATCAGGATCTGTTTCTACGCAAACTAGTCTCTCAGTTTTAAAGCTATCGTCTTCAAACTTTGCACACACCCTTCTTTCTTTTGCAGGCAGTATATAAGTCGGAACGGCCGGGATCGGTCGACTATATCCTATAGCTGGAATCCATATGGATTCCACATTGGGTGAAATAATTCGACATGCCAAATTTCATAAGGATCGGCCGACTATATCCTATAGCTGCCATATAACTGATTGATCGGGAATGCCATAACTTCGTTGTTTTTAAAGTTAGAATGGGATTTTCTATGGATTCTACTTTGGGCAAACTAATCCGATCTAACAAGTTTCATAAGGATCGGCCGACTATATACGATTCGATATATATCTAATAATATAAGATGCGTATCGCCACCTAGCGGACTGCCACTCAACTGGGTATATCAACTTCGGCTCCGTCCAAAGTTAGCTTTCTTTTCTTCTTTTAAATTTATTTTAGTTAATACTTACAACTTAATAAAATCCAATATGCTTAAAAAAAAAGAATATCAAAATTAATATAATTATTACAAAGATTTAATGTAGTTTAATTAATATTCCATTTGTTTTTGTAGTTGGGTTCCATCGAAAAATGCCAAGCATTTCGCTGAAATTAAACTAAGTCATGCCTTGCAAATATTTGGAAAATATTACTGCTTCCGGATGAACATAACAGGGTTGCAGGTATAATATTCGAAAGTATAAAAAAAAAATATGTAACTTTTTCTTTTTAAGATTGGGCCTTCATACGTTTTCATGGAAATAAAATCTTCAATATTTGGTACCTTTCGAATATACCAAACTATTACACCAATTGAACCCTTATTGCAAAAAGTTATTCATCGATTTTATGGTCCACGTTGGTTAGCTCCGTTCATGAAAATCTTTATATGCGGTGAAAGCATTATGGTAATTAAAAATCAAATTAAAAAAAAATTATTTTGTACCTTATTTTAGTTTCAACGTGATGTATCTATATGGAACCATAAGGACTTGCTACAAAATCCTGTTTTAGCTAAAGAAGATACATCAATAAAAAAATTTCGAATGTGGTATTCACAGTTCTATACATCTAACAGTAAATCCCTTACAGATGAAGATATTAGTGTTTGGTAATATCGAGTGTTACCTCGAGATAGTTTTCATCATATCTTTCTAATGTAAATAAAATAAAATGTTTATTATATACAATGATTTTTATTTCCTTTTTTTCAGTAAGATATATATATTTTTAAGTGAATTGTGGAGAAGAAAAAATGGAAGCTACTTTCAAAATGCATAATGGGTGTGGGTTTCTCTCGGATCCTTGCGATATTTTATACGATTTATTTTATACGCTCGTAAAGCACAAACAAATCATCTAAACAAAGTATGCGAATAAGTTCCGAAGGCTCATTGCTGCTAAATCTTATAGGTACCCATATCCGATGTTTATTTGTAGAACAATTTGTAGAGCTATATCAAAGGATATAAGATACGTTAAAGGCTTTCATAGAACAAGCATGCAGGTAACAGAAAATCTGAAGCAGTCTTATAACTTTGTAAACTCTAAGCGTAAGCATGCATATTTGAAGGCGACTAGTCCGCGTGGAGAGATCTCTGCGAGATCGCTTAGGTCCGCGCTAGTGTAACGCCTCCAAAAAGCTCAAGTTTACTACGCCCAAGTGCCGTGGCATAGGAGGTGCATAACCGACTCCTCCTCCTCATCATCCCATCTCTTGCAGTAGTCGTGCAGTAATCGCCAATGTCCGGTGATTGCCTTCAACGTTACTAATACTGCAGCTTCAGTTTGTACCGGGCGTCCGGACGGTTGATTACCCAGTTCGGTGACTCTTAAGGGGCTCTTAAAGGGATGCCACATACGACGTATCGGGCAATTGCTCGTTTAGATATTCAAAAGCCGAATTTTTCGCAAGCGTTATTTTTTTTTTGAAGCCCAGCAAGGCTCCACTGCAGTGATTAGTCGCATCCGGTTCATAATAATGTGAAGATGGGTAAAGTAAACTGTTTGATTTGGGAGAAATTTGTGTAAATGTTAAAAACTTTTGATTCACTAAATTGGAGATAGTGGGAGATTGGTGTCATCAGACAAAATATTTTCATATACACAGATTTTGCTTCTAAATACGAGTCGATTGGTACCTCAACCATCCCGAACTAACATTTCAAAAGTTATTCAGGAAAAAAACGATTTTTAAAGAATTTCCCAAATAAAGATGTGTTGAAAATTTGTCTCCGATTTTAAGTTTGCAGTAGTTAATTTTTTAAATTTGGAAAAAAATTTGAATATGTTCGTTATTAAATGTTGAACAACGTTTGTTTTATGAATTTTTTAAACTACTTAAGGTTACCTTACATAATTAAAAATACTTTTAAATTTAAACAACGCATAACTTTACAACAAATGAAGCTAACTTCACATGCTATATTTCGTTAGAAATGTTTTTTAGATATCTTATTCACTTCATTAAGATCAAATGCCAAAATCTTTGGGAAAAAGCAATGAAACAAATAATAAAAAACCAGTACAATTTTTCAAAATTGGTCGGAATGGCCTATTTATATTAAATGTGGAGATAGCCTTTGATCTAACGCAACTTTTGATATATTTTTTATATCTGGAATAAGTCGCATACTCAAGATATATGTAGTTCGCTAAGTAGAGCAATCCATGTTTCTGGCTGTGAAGCTAAGATTCATATTCATAGCATTACAGAAACGTTTTCGGTTGCCGATTGACTTTTCGAAGTTTGCGATTATAAAAAAAACCAAACAATAAATAGAAATAATGCATTTAATTTATTAAATTTAAATAAAAAGTTCTACCGCAAGCCTTTTAGGAAAAGCCTGGCGGAGACCGCACTCCGAAAAATATATCCGAAACAGCTGTTAAATAATAATTATCGATTACAAATTTGTACCAATCGACATTTTTCTCCACAGTCAAACGGTAACACTCTGAAAACGATTTGATTTTATTTAAAAACGAAAACGAATTTGAATACGAAATAATTATATTTCAGTATGAAAAAATTTATATTTTTGGATGGCAGAAATCCCATTCCTGAACCCACCCCAAGGACAATGTCAGGCAGCGATTAGCTAAGATAAGAAGTAAAAATTATGTGTTTTGATTTGTATTTGATCAGACATATATGTACGGTTTTAATAGGTTTACAAAAAAATGTTGACATCAACAATGACTACCAAAAAACCTCTTGCAGATGCAAAATACCGGTGACAAACGTTCTGGCAACGCTTAAAATATCTGATATCAAATAAAAAAACCTTTTGGCGATGTAAAATAATAGTGGCGATGTCGGATGCCACATCCAAAATATCTGATATCATTTTTCGTGTCGAATAAATGCAATATATGTATAAAAATTCACCATTATTTTACCTCGTCAAGATGTTTTTTTTATTTGATATATATTAAACTTCTCTTGAATTATGTGAAAAAAACAAAATTAGCGGCGTTTCAATCAATATACCTAAAGCAGAATAAAACACATATGCAAAATATTTGAACAAGTGTTGTCTTGCAATTTATATATTTTTGGATGCGAATTTCGGGATGTTGTTTTTAGAATGTTGCTATGAAAAGGTTCTTTAGGACTGTTGCTGGTCTTGTATTTCATTTCTGATCTTTATGGAATTACTATTTCCTTGTTTTCAGTATAGATTCACTAGCGCCTAATGTAGACATCAATCCGATTTGGATAAATTTAAAATTTAAAAACTTGATGTGCTTGGTTTTATTAAAAGATGGTAAAAAGAATTTAATGACCCGTACATAACAAAACTATATATAAATCATTAGTCCGTCCGATTCTTGTATTCCATATACGTGTGTATAAGTATGGATCGGAGTCTTCAATGCGGAGTACACTGAGATCACATAGATCTCGGTCTCATATCTGTACGATAGATCTCATATCTGTACAATAAAACTTCCTAATTTAGTGTACTTAATTGTAATTCAAATCTTCACCGTCCGTTTTATTAAAGTAGACTTTTATTAATAGACTTACCATAATTAACAAAACATATATTAGTTTCTCGCCTTGCCCTGATACTTCTGCAATTGGTATCTCGGCTTACATCAAAGCCATAACAAAAGTCGACATAAAGGTGGTGGACGTTACTAAATTTAAATACACCTATACTAGGCGTGACCAGATGCTAGCTCTGAGTGACTTTAATATCACAGAACTCATGTTGGCCAATGTGGGATAATTTACCATCATTGATACGCACCGAATTAACTGTTAGAAATTCTTTGGGTCGGTGGCTGTGAAACTTGTTTTTCGTTCCAGAAGAATGAGATTCTTTTTCCACAACTTTGGCCTTGGGTTTTAATCTAAATACCTAAATGCATGGAATAATCTTGAATCAAATTTATTTACTGAAATTTTTAAAAATGCTAGAAATTTTAAAATGTATATAATTTCGGATGCGAATTTTGGAATTTATAACCTTAATGTGTATCCTTTAGTCTCGGATCTATCCCCACGATTCAAGGCACACAAGGCCCACCACGCCCCCACGATTCAAGGCCCCTCACCTAAGTCGTGTGCAGCATAAGTTGCCTGGAAAAAGCTTTGAACACTTCCGATTCCAAATTGCGGCCTTAATCGGAGTGGACCTCCTGTACTAAAGCTCTGACGATCGTCTTCGCCGTCTCTCTTCGTAAAGTAACACAACACGGCAGCTATGTTCCAATTGCTTTGGGTTGTTGTCGGAAGAGTTTGCAGGATGTTGATGGCTAGTCAATCGAAGGGAACTCCCACCGTTCTAATTTTTAGTCGACCCACAGTTCCGCAAGATGGGCACTTCCTGGCGTTGCACTCAAGACAGCGGACGCCCCACAGGGCGGCGTAACAATTTTTTCCTATCCGCTAAGTAGTGACGCTTTTTGTGGTTGGTGGTCCTTTTCTTCGCCCCAATATGGCCACCAGTTGCAGTAATGCGAGTAATAGAGTTTTCTTTTCAAGTGTTCGTTTCAAATATTGGGACTTCACTGATAAGTTTTTCTTAGTCTGATTGCCGCTACCTTCGCCCTTTTTATACCACTTAATGGTAAATCGGGTAGCATTTATAGCTTCATTTGAGAAAGCGCGGCTAGCGTTTGTAGTTTTGCGCCCATAAGGTCGCAAAGTTCTTTAGTATTTTCCCATGAAAGAGATTGCACTTTTTATTCAATGTAACTCCCTAAAGGTGGCCAAACCAGAACACGTGTTAAGGACTTTGTTAACTTCGAATTGTTATGTTACTTTACGAAGTTAGAGCTGGATCCTTGGAAATATTTTCTTTTCCAACAGGCTAATGTCATATTGGTTAAGGACATAATCTACACTCCGAGACCGACTTTGAGTAACTGGGGGTAACTGAGGTGATCGATTTACTAACCTCTTGGTTGTCATTGTATATATTGACTTCGCTGTATGTGAAGTTGTATAAATTGAGGTAATTAAGTGCTTCCTTATAACCCCTTTGATACCCCGTTCCCCCTTTGAGTCCTTTGGAGGTTCTATGTATTAGCTTTCGTTGAAAGAGAGCCTCTGGTTATGTTGGTGGGATAAAGGGTTCTATGGGGCCCTTCGCTTTATTCTTTTGGTTTTATTTGCTTATAAATCACATGGAAGCACCGGCATCCTCACGATCATTCCCTGGAGCCATTCGCATCCCTACGCTTCAACCTATCTTTCTGCCTCCTTACCCTATCCTATTGCACCTGAATGTACAAGGAAAGTGGAAGAATCCGGGCAGGATCCGAACGCATAGACGCAGGTATTTGTTCAAAATTAAAATTAAAAGTTGAGAAAAAACAAATTTAAATCCGTCTTGTGCTAGAATATGGCATCTTCCTTACAATTCTTGGCGCATACGACCATTAAAAATACTCGAGCTAAAGTAAATAAAAAAATTTATGCGAATTTCATATTAAATATATGCCAACGTATATATAAATGGAGTGCCTGTGGACAAAATTAAAAATATATATATATTCTTCTATAATCATACTCGCTCCCACCCCTCGTTCTCGGCATTATAAACATTTTCTTTGGGACAAATTTGCGTAAATGTTGATCGTGGGAATATTGGTGTCACCAGACAAAATATTTTCATATACACAGATTTTGGTCTACGCGTCGAAATACGGGTCGATTGGTACATCAACCATCCCGATCTGACAATTCTTATAAATGTTATTCGGGAAAAACGATTTTTAAAGAGAAGATGTTTTTTAAAGTTTTTCTCCGAAAAAAGTTTTTTCTCCGCGTTTTCCTTATTGTATTTTTTAAAATTTTGAAAAAAGTTGATTATGTTTGGTATTAAAGTTTTTCTCCGAAAAAAGTACCGTCCGCGTTTTCCTTATTGTAGTTTTTAAAATTTTGAAAAAAGTTGATTATGTTTGGTATAGACGAGTATTCAAGGTCACCTTAAAAAATTAAAAATACTTTTAAATTTAAACAACGCGTAACTTTACAACAAATGAAGCGAACTTCACATAAAAATTATACATTAAAAATATTCTTATTCGGCACGTGGAACAACCGTACTTATATAAATTATTTAATTATTTTCGTTTTAGCCCTCTATCGAAATTTTAAATAAGATTTAGTTTAATTTAATTAATTAATCAATATTTAAATAAATAATATACTACATTACAATTTGCACCGCATTCGCTTCTTTATTGAAAAAATAAAAAATTTTTATAAAATGGAGAGTAGTAAACGGAATCCTAATTCCACGACCTTTAATAATTTAAAAAGAAGATTAAATGTTACAGTAAAAAACATTCGCCGGTTAGATGAACAACCAAGGCAAGGGTTATGTCTAGCTACTGCAATTTCAGCAGCCCCAACTCGAGCTCGACTTCCCAGTTTGGCATTACCAAAATTCGGTGGATATTATTTGAAATTCAAAAATTTTATAAGTCTTTTCGAGATCTTTGTTGACATAGATGTAAAATGTTATTTCTCCTGCTTTTCGAGAAATTTAATTTCTTGTCTCTCTGGTGAAGCCTTAGGAACTATCAAGGCATTCCAGGTCACCGAGAGTAATTATGACAATGGTATCGCTAGTCTAAAATTATAACGAATGTCTGAAAGAATGTTGCCTGTTGGATGAATGTTGAATGTTGGATAATGTTATTATCCGTAGGAGATGAAACTTAAATTGCAATCTCAATGATTATACATGTAGTTTTAAGTAGAGTGGATCCAGTGGCCAAGCAAAAATGGGAAGAGTCTCTGTATTATGAGGAATTGTGTGCTCCGATTTCGAAAAAATATTAAATCGTAGCTACCAGCACCTGTCCACTGACGAAACTGGCAAACCAAAAAAAAAACTGGGGAAAAAACTGGGGTTAGCAAGTAACTTAATATAAATTCGTTGGCTTGCTGATGGCCCTTCTACTTCACATGCTTTGCATGAGTCGTCCCTAGAAAGGGTTTTGTTAGCAACGTCGATCGTAAGCGTTCGAACAAATAATGACGAGCACATATTGGCCCGAGCATACTTGACTCAGGGTCACAAATGAATTTCATTACTGAAGATCTTGCTCAACGCTTACAGATCCGCAGAATGGAATCGTGCAGCAACTTGCTTGAAAAAAGAAAAAGATATACACCGTGGTAAAGTCGAGAATCAATGGTATTGAGTATTTATTCGACTTTTGGATTTTGAAAACAATTTTAGGTTACCACCAGTCATCACCTGACCAGTCAGTGAACGTGAAAAATTGGTCTTTACCGAAGAACTTGCCATTAGCAGACCCATAATTTTATAAACCTCAGCGGAAATGTGGATATGGATATATTCATTGGAGCTGAGTCATTTTTCAAACTTTTATCCGTTGGTCAAATAAAGCAAGATCCGAACCATCCAATACTTCCAAAAACTCTCCTTGGGTGGATAGTATGAGGAAACATATGGCAAATTCCTCAACTCCTCAATAGCCGGTTTCTAGTCTGAATTGCTAGTCTGAAGTGAAAGTACGTCAATACACAACAGTTTAAAATAAAGTCTGGTCGTTGGAAGAAGATACATCTTCTAAAATAATGTTGTCGCCAGAACAGGAGTTGTGTGAGGATCATTATTGGAAGTCTAGTAGAATACTGCCTTCAAGACTTCGAATCCAAGCGTTTTGGGTAACTCATTCAAATGCCGTTTTCTGCCGCTCGAGAAAAGAATATCTTGAGATCCGAACTTAAAGAAAATGTATTTGGAATTTATGGAAGAGTACGAATCCCTAGGTCATATGGCCCCTGCCAGCAATGATGTTCTTGCTACTCCACACTACGTTATACCCCACCAGTGTGTCAATACGTCCTGAAAGACATCCACAAAGAAATGTTTAAATAATTTGTTGATGGTGGGTCCAATAGTTCAGGAAGGGCTGAACTCAACTCTTCTTCGATTTCGGCAAAAAAAAAGTTCTGATAGCTGACATAAAAAAGATGTATCGCAAAGTAACGAAAATAATGAAGAAAATAAGCGATTCCAGTTGATAGTGTGGAGAAAAGACCCATCTGAGTACTTGAAATTGGCAAGCTCAACACCTGTGCAATCTCAACACATATGGCACTGCGGTGCCATCCCCGCGGCGGTCCGTTCTTTTGGTGACAAGCCAGTGAGTGAACCGATGTCACCAAGTGAGCTTTTTGTGAGTGAGCCGATGACACCTATTCTAATTCATGTCTTTTCTGATGCATCGATGAGAGCCTATGGAGCGTGCGACAATATTCGTTGCAAATCTGAAGAAGGTATAAAAAGTCTCGTTGTTGACTGTAAAGACAAAGTAGCGCCGCCTAAGACAAAGACGCAAAGGAGACGGTAGAATCGATTTGGTTTACAGGTCCATCGTTTTTAACGGAGCCAACAGATGGAGGAAGATAAGTGGCCAACAGATGGGAACTTTTGCAGATGGAAGCAAAAAAGAATGCAGTTCACAATTCGGATTAACCGCAATGGTCTCCACCTCATATCTATTGCAGTGATAAAAGAATTTTCCTCTCATTTAAAAATGCTTCGAATGTTCGTTTCATTTTCCGCTTTATTAAAAATTGTAAAAAATTAGTAGGTTCTTCTGATAGTGTACCTTATCCTTTCGAATAACAAAAAGTTTTTTAAAAAATTTTCAAGATAGTTTAAGAGCACGAGTATCAAGAGGAAATTAAATATATTCGAAAAAACCTGGTTGTTAGCCCAAGTTAGCCTTAGATCGAATCTGTGCTCTCCGCTCATTCTCCATATGTGGCGTGAATTTCTGAGGACCTATTGAGACGACATTGACAATTCGTGGTAAGCCACCCTAAAATTCCAGAGGAGTTCATTTAGAAGTAGTTTCTGATTTGTCAACTGATTCATTTTTATTGGCATTTCAAAAGTTCGTTGGGCGCCGAGGATGTCCGCAGATCGTTCACTGCGACAACGCAAAGAACTTTGTCGGAGCAAGTCTCGAGGAGCTGCAAACCGTACTCGATGGAGTCCAGGCCGTGCTGAACTCGGACCACAAGGCCCAACGTGCTTGCGGCGATGGCGGCTTGTCTCCTTAATCATGCAAATGTTTTGGCACCGAAGGTCCCGGGAGTACGTCTAGATGCAGGTGCCGCCTACAGGTGCGGTCGAAGTGGAAGCGGGTCCCGGTCATCCCGCCAGGGTCGTCGAAATTCACGGCGGCGCCGACGGAAGGGTCAAGTCGCCGTCGTGAGGCCTAGCTCTGGAGATGTGTTTAAGAGAGCAGTCCTCTAGCTGGCGAGGCTGCCTTCAAGATGGTGGCCTTCAACGGAGCTGGTGTAGGGTTCATATAGATTAATATAATATAGATAGATAAATGTAAAATGGAATTTGAAATCAATTGAAATTAATTATAGCGAAAAAACTGACTATTCATATGCTATTAAGTCACATGCTTTGTTACTTTAAAACTTTTAAATTTGAAGAACTATTTGTTAATACCAAGCATTTAATAATGCACAGCGACCAGCCTGGTACCTTTCGAATATGTGCTTGCATGAGTCCGACATAGATGGTTCGCCTGGCCCGAGGACTGAATCCCCAGTCGACTCGCGGCACACGCGCCAATGCTCCCACAACTTCGGTCATTCGCTGACGCAGCAATGCGATGTGCATGAAGAAGTTCATGCGCTCGCTGACCATGATGATAAGGTACCGGCAGCTGCAAACGAATGGAAGATTTTCTCCAGCAGATCTCACCAACGAATGCGCTCGGGGCACCCTTCAGCAGCATAATCACCGTCCCTGCTGGTGGAAATGGTAACACCGATTTCCATACCCCATGTTTCAACGATGGACATCAGTTGCGCTCCTTTATTCTCTAGCACGGCTCGGAAATTTCACTCGACAAAAAGAAGCAGATTATCTACATACCCGCTAAAAGCGCAGTATGCGCAAAGCCGCTAGGGAACGTCGGCGTTCTCCTCATTGCAGACGCCGGTGATCTCAACCGCCTCTGCTGCTGATGCCTCCGCCACTGCCAACGCAGCTGTCTTCGCTGCCCCCGCCGCTAGAGCTATTGCTAACGCTGCTGATGCAATCGCCGCTGGACCCCCCGCTGCCGTCCCACAGCGATCTGCCATCTGTCTGACAGCCTAACTTGACAGTCAAGAATGGACTGACGGCGTGTTGGAAGCAGCGGTCAGCATCAAGTGACACCACCAGACCCAACCATTCAAACCCCCTTAAGAGTCACCGAACCGGGTAATCAACCGTCCGGACCCCCGAAACGAACTGATGCCGCTGTATTAGGTACGGCGGCACCGAAACCATTGCAGGTGATCCCACCATCGAAACACACATTTCTATCCCGGTTTTCCCCTGATACTTCTAAGATTGATATCTCGGCTTACATCAAAGCAAAAACAAAAGCCGACATAATGCTGGCGAATACAAAAAAAATTTAAATACTTATACACCAGGCACACTTCAACTTTCAAAATACGTGTGCCTGTTCAGATGTTCAAGACCATTTGTTCCGCCAGCTTTTGGCCAGAGAACATTTCGTTCCAGGTGAAAGGTCCTAATTTCTGTAGACTCCGAATTCGCTTCTGAAGAGGTAAAATCACAAGAGTTTGGTGACATAGAATTACTTTGCTTTAAAAATCACTTTGTCCGGTCAATCTTTATACGTTACCTGTTTTTACATACCACCTTCGTCGGAACCGCCCACATACTGGCAACATTTGTCCGCTAATTGTCTCGTTTCGGATCGTGTGTCTGACGGGGACCAGCTGTTAGCTCTGGGGGACTTCAATATACCAGATCTTATGTGGTCCAATGTTGAGAATTCATCGTCCTTAATGCTTAACTCGCACCACGACTTCCCTGCGGGAATGTTCGACATGTCACTCGGGAAAATTAACCACGTTAGAAATTCCTTATTCCTAGCCGACCTATTGCCTTAAATAAATTTTATCACACTTTGTATTTATTTTTCGACGCTTGCGTGCCATGGAAATATCTGTCTGTTTCAATTATTCCACCTTGGTATACAAGGCACCTATTAAATTTAAAGAACGTTATGAATAGACTTTTAAATAAACATAAATTATCTGGCTGTACAGTTAGTTATTCAAGATACTTAGCTCGGCCTAATTTCAACGTGCACAACGCAGAATGTTATCGGAGTTATATTCGCCGCTGCCGGATTCAGTTTACTCAGGACCCGAAGCAGTTCTATAACTTTGTAAACACAAAGCACAAATCTGTATCTTTTCCTCCTCTGCTTTCGTTTGAGAGCTCTTATGCAAACACCGATCTGGCTATGGTCGATCTCTTTGCAAAGCTTTTTCAAACAACGTATTCACATAGCACCATTCCAGCTCAGCCATTCCAGTACACTTATATAATATCCAATCAGCCAACCTTGAATTTTGCCCATCTTTTGATCAAAGTGGTGTGTTATCGGATCTTCTTAAGGTCAAGCCCGTTTATTCGCCAGGCCCCGATGGAGTACCAGGCTGTGTTCTGAAGAACTGCGCCGAGGCACTGTGCAAACCGCTCCTTAAACTCTTTAATCTATCGCTGGAGATTTTTCCCCTTATGTGAAAGGAATCCTACATTATTCCTCTGCATAAAAAAGGGAATAAATCCGATGCTACAATTTATAGAGGCATCTCTAAATTGTCAGCAATTTCAAAACTTTTCGAAAAACTTATCACTCCACATTTCCAACACCATGTAATTCAATAATATTGCCGTGCCAACATCGAATCACTTTATGAAGCGCCGCTCCACAACAACCAACTTATTGGAGCTAACATCTTTAGTCACGGATGGGTTCTGGAATGGCTTACAGACAGACGTCATTTACACGGACTTCAGTAAAGCATTTTACTCTGTTAACCATCCGCTTTTATAAGTAAACTCAGTCTTTTGGGATTCCCAACTGCTCTCCTTATCTGGATTTCGAGTTACTTATCTAGAAGAATCCAAAGAATCCTTCTTTAAAGATTTTACATCGCGTTTAGTCAGCGTCACATCTGGGGAGCCCCAAAAAGCCATTTACTTTTAATGCTGTTTATTAACGACTTGCCCCTTGCCTTAACTGATTCACTAGTGCTTTTGTCGCTGATGATGTTAAGCTTTATCTTCAATATAAATTCACTAGCGCCCAATCAAGACTTCAATCCGATTTGTATAAATTTCAAAATTGATGTTTAGCTAATAACCTAAAGCTTAATGGATCGAAATGTAAACTCATGTCATTTTATCGATCTAGTCCTCACTAGGCTATGTACTTTTCTACGAGAACGCTTTAGAACGATAAACTCAGGTGAATGAACTGGGTGTCCTATTAGATTTTAAAGTTAAATTTACCGACCATATATCCACCATGGTTAATAAAGCTATGGGTGTGCTTGGTTTTATTAAAAGATGGTCAAAAGAATTGAATAACCCGTACATAAAGAAAACGTTATATACATTATTGGTCCGTCCGATTCTTCAGTACGGGTCGTATGTCTGGAGTCCCCAATACGGAGTACACCGAGATCTCATAGAATCTGAACAAAAAAAACTTCTGTTTTTCGCCCTTAAGGGATTTAATTGGGATGCAAAACTTCACCTCTCGACTCACAATGAGACGCATCAGCCGGTATGACGGGATCAGGTGTGCAGTTTTGGAGGAATGGCAACGCAGTGTTGGAGGAATCCATTAAACTGCGAGCGGCGATGCCGCTGCCACCACGGCCGGTTCAGGCGCCTCTCGGCCACCCGTTGGGTATGTATCAACATATCCCAGCTTGCCGGCACCTTCCGCAGCTCCCTTGCCCACGACGCGAAAACCACGCGATACGTGGTCGCCGTGGTAGTGAGCAAGGACCCGAAACTTTCGGGTAAAGAGGTCGCTAATAAGGTGTGTCAAAAGATTGCCCCTTTGCTGGGAGCTCGCCTGCACGAGGTGAGAGGGCTTGTGCGTGGCGGTGCCATTATCCGTACCCCCCTCGTCAGAAAAGATGGCGTATGCGTGCGCATTAGAAGAAGTTTTGGCTCAATTTTCCCTTGCTCCATATACTGCCAGTTCGAAACCGAGCTAGAGCCGTGGCAACACCACGGACGCGCGCAATTGAGAGCCTATCTCCTGTGCCATCCTGGATCATCACCAATGCTCGAACTGGATATGGTAAGACCAGCAGCTCATATTCCGGGAGACTTCTCACAGTTGCCGTTGGACCAGCAAGTTTCGACTCTGCGCGGCATGGTCCACGACGTGTGTGACCTTGCGCTGGGAAGAAAGACGCCAAGATCGCCTAGGGGTAGGAACACGGTGAGACGCGAAGTCCGCAGACTTCGCCCCGACTTCAAAACTCTCGTCGTCAAGGAGATGGCGATGCGGCTGAGCTGTTTGTGGTGGCGCTGAGTCAACCCTCAGGCTATTGCAAGAAGCTCATCCTAAGGGCGAAGGAGGACAACTGGAGACGCTTCATGGGAGAAAACAGCACACGATCCCTGGGGCGCGTCTACAAGATCTGCCGAGGATGCAGAAAGTGCACGGAGATTAGGTGCCTCCGCGTTAATGGGGAGATGGTCACCGATTAGGGAGAGCGGGAGAGCGTCTGCTCTTTAACCTGGTGACACAAGCATCAACCTCTACTTCTTTGAGGGCCTGTGGGACCTCCTCCGCTCCTGCAATCGGAGCTCTATCAACAGCTGCCTCTGCTGGGATCACCGGCGACTCCAATGAGGAGAACGCCAACTGTTCCAGCACCCTAACTGGCTCCGGGGTCCCCGCTACAGTGACGGCTAATAGATTGGGCAGCGTTGGCGCCGAAATGGTCGTCGCCGCATTCAGCGACTCCAATTGCACTGCTTGCGCGACTGCTTGCCCGGAGAGAGAGCTCATTCTCTGATACCGCACTTATGGCGCTCATAGCGCTATCTACGCAGTGAGTCTACGCCGCCAAGTGGACCTGTTTTGAAAAAATTGGAGCCCAAAAATACGCAACGAAGTATTACAAAGGCAGCCCAAAAGTATGCCTCGAGTGCTTACTTAAGCAAAAGCACGCACTAAGGCTTGCACAGAGAACACACTCCAAACTCTCTCTGCACTAAAAATCTCGACAATCTGACAATCGATTCACGCAAATAATAAGCGCATTTGGATACTTTTTTTACCGATTTACCGGAGAAAAATGAATTACTATACGAAGCACTCCAAAACACGTCCGTCATTAAACCATTCATACGCCTCACTAGGTGCCGCGTTTCTACATAACCTCATTAATGACAATGTAGATAGAAAGAATTTAATAACACGTTTACATTACCAATTAAAGGACTGCAAATGTCAGATCTCTGTTCCTTAGTTTCACAGCATGATCCCCTTGAAGTATTATGTTCGGTACTATGCGCTATGGTCTAGTTCAGTCGCTGATAGCTGCTTCATGAAGATGTTTGTGTACATGTGTACATTCGATTTCATTTTGAAGCCAGCCAAATTATTAGATTTTTTTATCTTTTCAGGCTTGCTACCCTAAGAAAAATGGGGTATGCATTATTGAGTTAATGATGATAAAAGAAAACATATTTTATTTTCGAATAAATTTTATATTTGTTTGGGAATTCGATTCAGTGGTAGCAGTAAAATATTTTTCATATATTTATTACCACGAATGAATACAAATCTATACTAAGGTAGATGGCTTTTAAGTTGTTTGTCTTCTGCAAACGGATCATGCTTGCATACCATTTGGAAGATGATTTTTAAGGAGTGAGCATAAACAACAACAGCTAATTTTTAGTTTGTGTGGGCATCAGTAGGGTATGCAAGCACCATCCGTTTAAAAAAGTAAAAACATAGAAAACAATATGGGTTTTAAGTAAAACCGACTGAAAGATACCCTGTTCCTATCATAATATAAGAATTTCCATTATTTTTTAAATATTGTGTATACTGCTACCACTTAATCGATTTTACAAACATGTTTAAAATGTATGCCGAAATATTTAAAAATTTAATATAACGCAAATAATATTTTTTCGTCGTTAACCCAACAATGAGTTATTTTTAGGTCCCACTTTTAGGGTGCAAGCCTGACTAGTTACAAAAATCAAAAATTTTGGCTGGCTTCGAAATGAAACCGAATGCACACACTTGAAACCGTGTATGTGAATATCCGTATGTGAATCGCAGATCAACCATCTTGAAGCACCTCTCAACAACTGAACAACCAAAAATCTTCAATGAGAATATGAGCGTAAGAATGAAAATCTGGGACTTGTCCAAGAAATTTCTGCTATGAAATGAGTAGTCTATATGCTGTATGGTTAGTGATACTACACTGACGCATTAACACTTTTTTATAAAGAATATCCTCCCAAATTTAAAAAAAATCATTTTTCTCTGGGAAAACATATTTTTTTTAAGCATGGGCTCTCAAGAGAGGCCGAATGAGAGATCGGCTACAATTTGCGTGTGCCGGCAGCGCAACAACAGAATTTATGTCCCTATTCTCGCGAGTTGTGGAAAATGAGAGTTTGCCCTCCACTGGTCTAGACCTACGAGGGCAACCCGATAAGTACTTAGCCTCACCGCCCGATGGCGTCACGATCACAAGAGAAATTTACCCGATTTGCTATCGTGTACTACCCGAAGAAGGCGAAGACTGTCCCATCGGCCGGAAAGGTGGTGGGCACCGTTTTTTGGGATTCACAAGGTGTGGTCTACATCGATTACCTGGAGAAGGGCAAAACGGTCACAGGGGTGCACTATGCCGAATTATTGGGCCGATTCGCCGCTGAATTGCAGAAAATACGACCCCATTTGGCGAAGAAAAAGTGCTCTTTCATCTAGACAATGCACAGGCTCACAGTTCCGCACGAAAAATTTATGTTTATACACACACGATTACGTCTACATTACAACATTTTGGATTTTTATAACTAGGTGATGCTAGGTGTACCGGCGACCCAGGTGGGGGTCAAAAGGGCTTTTTCTGCACTTGTTCCCTATAATTACTAAGCACCCTATTATGCGTTAAGCTCAACGAAGCAATCAGAATAAAAAATAAATTCCTTTTATTTAAAAACTCTCAATATGTTAGCACTCAAGTAATTTTATCTCTGAGAGTTATTTTTATAAAATAAAACTCATCTATTAAAACTTAACCGAAAACCTAAATATTTCAAATCGAAGGGTTTCCCCTCTGAGAGACAACAATCATACTTTGTTTTTTTCGGTTAAGTTCTGCTATAAAACTAAATTTACAAACCGGTTAACAGATATTTCGAAGCTCTATTATAGAGCTAAAGCAGATTATGTTGAAAAACAAATAGCCACTTTTCCAAAATTTTCGTTTTTCTTGGAGCCTTAGTATTCATCGGACCACCCTCGTATTCTTCTTTCTTTTGCAGGCAGTATATTCTATAGCTGCCATATAACTGCCATATAACTATATCCTTTTAGTACCTTATAACTGAACTATCGGAAATTCCGTAACTTTGTTATTTTTTTAAGATAGAAGGATAGGACTTTCTATAGATTCCACTTTAGGCAAACTAATCCGATCTGCCAAATTTTATAAGGATTTGCTGACTATATATTTTTTTTTCGCGTGGTTCCCACTGCATACTGCAGCCCACCTCCCGTCCAACCGACCGAGGGACGCTGCCGCATCGAATCGCGGGGATAGATCCGAGAGAGTAAAAAAGAGGAATAGGAGTATAAAATCACGAGGAAGAGTGTTGCAAAGATAAGGCGTTTAATATAAAGGATATAAGATTGTTATTAGAGCATAGGGACAAAACGTGGTAGAGACCATTGTAGTCCGAGACCATTGACCCTGAACGGATCGTGTTGGGCATATGTCGAGCTACAATGGCTAAGGAGTAGGGGACAAAAGTTTCTAGTTCTTCTACTAGGAACGTTGAAATTTAAGCGTGTTAATAAATGCTGGCTGTTTACATTACCATTAATAAGATTAAATAGAAACATGACACCCAGCATCGTTCTACGGTTTGTTAATGGTGGTAAGTTTATTCATAAGAGTCTACTATGATAGTCGGGAAGGTGAAGGCTTGCATCCCAATTTAGTCCCCTAAGTGCAAAAATAAGAAAGTTTTTTTGTACAGATTCTATGTGATCTTGGTGTACTCCGTATTGAGGATCCATGCTCAAGAATCGGAAGGACCAGTGATGTGTATAAAGTTTAAGTAATGTAGGGGTCGTTGAATTCTTTTGACCATCTTTTAATAAAACCAAGCACATCCATAGCTTTATTAACCATGGTGGAAATATGGTCGGTAAATTGAAGTTTGAAATCTAATAGGACTCCCAGATCGTTAACCTGAGTTAAACGTTCTAAGGCCATCCCATAGAGAAAGTACGTAGCCTGGTGAGGGCTAGATCAATAAAATGATATGAGTTTAAATTTCGATCCATTAAGCTTTAGGTTATTTGCTAAATACCAAATTTTAAATTTATCCAAATCGGATTGAAGTCTAGATTGGGTGCTAGTAAAGATATACTGAAGACAAAGCTTAACAGCATCAGCGTACATAAGTACTAGTGAGTCAGTTAAGTGAGTCAAAGTAAAAAGTAAGGGTCCAAGATGGCTTCCTTGAGGCACCCCAGATGTGACGCGGACTGTACGCGAGGTAACATCTTTAAAGAAGACACGTTGGGTTCTTCCAGATATATAGCTCGAAATCCAGATAAGGAGATCAGTTGGGAATCCCTAAAGACTGAGTTTACTTATAAGAAGCGAATGGTTAACGGAATCAAATGCTTTACTGAAGTCAGTGTAAATGACTTATGTTTGTAAGCCATTCCGGAGCCCATCCGTGACAAAAGATGTTAGCTCCAATAAGTTGGTAGTGGTGGAGCGGCGCTTCATAAAACCATGTTGGCACGGGGATATTATTGAACAACATAGGTATTGCAAATGTGGAGTGATAAGTTTTCGAAAAGCTTTGGAATTGCTGACAATTTAGAAATTCCTCTATAATTTGAAGCATCAGATTTTTTTCCTTTTTTATGCAGAGGGATAATGTAAGATTCCTTCCACATAAGGGAAAAAATTGAGGTCTCCAGTGATAAATTAAAAAGTTTAAGGAGCGGTTTGCACAGGGCCACGGCGCACTTCCTCAGCACACAACCTGGTACTCCATGAGGTCCTGGCGAATACACCGGCTTAATCCTAAGAAGATCCGATAACGCACCACTTTGATCAAAAGAAGTTTTCAAAATTCAAGGTTGGCTGATTGGATATTATAAGTGTAAGGCTGAGCTGGAATGGTGCTATGTGAATACGTTGTTTGAAAAAGCTTTGCAAAGAGATCGGCCATAGCCAGAACGGTGTTTGCATAAGAGCTCTCAAACGTAAGCAGAGGAGGAAAAGATACAGATTTGGGCTTAGTGTTTACAAAGTTATAGAACTGCTTCGGGTCCTGAGTAAACTGAATCCGGCAGCGGCGAGTATAACTCCGATAACATTCAGCGTTATGCACGGTGAAATTAGGCCGAGCTAAGTATCTTGAATAACTAACTGTACAGCCAGATAATTTATGTTTATTTAAAAGTCTATTCATAACGTTCTTTAAATTTAATAGGTGCCTTGTATACCAAGGTGGAATAATTAAAACAGACAGATATTTCCATGGCACGCAAGCGTCGAAAAATAAATACAAAGTGTGATAAAATTTATTTAAGGCAATATTAATATTAATAAAATTTATTTAGGCAAATATAATATCACATGCCAGTAAATCGGACCAATAAAATTCAAGAATTAACTTGTTTAGTTTCGTAAAGTCAGCCTTACGGAAGAAACGAACTTTATTAGTTATAAGTGTAGACTTAATGTCAATTAAGCTATTGTTTTCGATTAAAACTTCAAGAGTGGGATGATACGGATCCTCAGGGTTAGAAAGGGGCAAAGTTCTAGAAAGAGCAATTCCATCAGGATCTGAAACGGAACACAAGTCTAGCAGCCGACCTAAGGAATTTCTAACGTCGTTAATTTTCCCGAGTGACATGTCGAACATTCCCGCAGGGAAGTCGTGGTGCGAGTTAAGCATTAAGGACGATGAATTCTCAACATTGGACCACATAAGATCTGGTATATTGAAGTCCCCCAGAGCTAACAGCTGGTCCCCGTCAGACAAACGATCCGAAACGAGACAATTAGGGGACAAATGTTGCCAGTATGTGGGCGGTTCCGACGAAGGTGGTATGTAAGAACAGGTAACGTATAAAGATTGACCGGACAAAGTGATTTTAACGCAAAGTAATTATATGTCACCAAACTCTTGTGATTTTACCTCTTCAGAAGTGAATTTGGAGTATACAGAAATTAGGACTCCTCCTCCCCTTCGCAGTGTTCTATCACGTCTAAAAGTGGTGTACTTACTTGGAAAAAGTTCGGAGCTTAAGATCTCCGGCTTTAACCAAGTTTCTGTAAAGACTATAATGTGAGATGCAAAGGAAGAACAACTATCAGAATCAAGTTTGGGCAGTTTACTTCGTAGCCCTCTAGTATTCTGATAGGTAAGTGTTGGTGAAGAAATTAGTTTTTTGAGGGTGAGGAAGAAGAGGTGGAAGGTTGGTCAGTGGCTCTAACATGTGGGTGCTTCACTCCCACAGGCTTGGTAATTTTTTTTCTTCACCGTACTTGGCTGATGTTCTTGGACGAAAATGTTCTCTGGCCAAAAACTGGCGGAACAGATAGTCTTGAACATCTGCACGGGCACACGTATTTATCCGATATATATTTTAATAATATATGGTATTTAACTGAAGGGTATATCAATTTCGTCTCTGCCCGAAGTTAGCTTTCCTTCCTTTTTTTTGGGTTTTACTGGGCTTTAGCTATTATTGTAAAAAGTACTTTAGTGCTCTTAGACTTAGACAAAAAATGGCAACAAACTTTGCCAAATTCATGAAAATACGTTGTTATTACATTGAAAATACATTAACACAAAACATGATCCACTTGGAGGTAGCAAAAATAAAAACAACAAGACAGGAAAGCTAACTTCGGGCGGAGCCGAAGTTGATATACCCTTGCAGTTGAGTGGCAGTCCGCTAGGTGGCAACACGCATATTATATTATTAGATATATATCGTATCGTATATAGTCGGCCGATCCTTATGAAATTGCAGATCGGATTAGTTGGCCCAAAGTAGAATCCATAGAAAATCCCATCCTTCTAACTTTAAAAACAACGAAGTTATGGCATTCCCGATCAATCAGTTATATAAATCAGTCGATCAATCAGTCGGCCGATCCTTATGAAATTTGGCATGTCGAATTATTTTACTCAAAGTGGAATCCATACAAAGTCCCATCCTTCTATCTTAAAACAACGCAGTTATGCCATTTCCGATCAATCAGTTATATGGCAGCTATAGGATATAGTCGACCGATCCCGGCCGTTCCGACTTATATACTGCCTGCAAAGGAAAGAAGGGTATGTGCAAAGTTTGAAGTCGATAGCTTTAAAAGTTATAGACTAGTTTGCGTAGAAACAGACAGACGGACAATACCCTCTGCAAGGGTATAAAAACATGGGCCTATACACTTTTTTTTGACATTTAAGTGCTTGGGGCCCATTAAATCAGTAACTAGAAATGCAGATATTGGTTCCTTTATCTGTAATCTTTACATATAATCTAACTACTATGCAAATTAGAAAGAAAAGTCCCATTTATGCACCAAAAAAATAAAATCATGGGTCACTTTTGAGACACTAAGATTCCTTTGTACGATAAAATGGAGAAATATCTAAGGGATTAATAAAACAACTACATTTGGAATTGATTTGAAAGGAATTACATCGCCTTAAAAGTGAGGTATTCTACCCTTAATTTACAAAAAAAAAAAACATCAGAGTGAGTTAGAATAAAATAAAATGGAAGTTTTTTTCCTTTGTAAGATTTAGGTCCAGTTTTCTCAGTCAGATCCAGGAAGGACTAATCAATATTGGGACAGAATATTCTACCTTTTGCCAAAGAACATTTTTCATTCCATTGAGACATTCAAAAATATATTAAGAAGGAAACACATATATAAAGGAATCATGAAAGAATAATCTTATTGGGATGAGCAGATGAGCAGCGATGGTTTTATCAGAATTTTAAAATTTGTTTGTTTCAGCCAGTTTTGCATACGCCTTCCTGATATTTAAGGCGCATGCTCTTTTGGGAGCTTTCGTTGAGATGACCCACTGCCATTAATTTGCCAAACCCGCTGCTCCGTTAGGATCCAGATGATGCCGCAGGTAACGAGAAGCTGTGTTGTGGCTCCCATGATGCAAGAAAATAGCCAGGTTCTGGTTGCACCATGGCTGTGACACAAGGTGGAGGCAAGTATGTTACAGTTGAACCATGTAGAAAATCCAGTTCTTGTAGCGTAGGCAACACTTGAAACTCAACAAGCGTGGTAATGAGCAACTATATAAGCGTTTGATTCCGAGCTTCGCAACAACGGCAGAAGCAGATTTTAATGAAGTGAGCTAAACCGGCTGCTTGGCACCAGGCTGACTCATTCTTCCTGGCGTTGGCCCAGCGACAGACCCGGAACGGCGACTGGTGAGCGATGGGAGAATTAGCGGCTACGGCGAAGCCCAGCAGGTGTAGCGAGAGACGCAGTGAAGATCCGGCAGAGGAGCAGAGTACGTCATAGTAAATCATTAAATAAGGTCGATTTCTATACAATATATAGTCAAGGCCTTTCAATGAAGGAAGCAGTATTGGAAGTTAAGCTATTTGTATTATTTCTGAGCTGAGGCAATCACGTCGAGTCAATCCACGAGTCAATAAATTCTGTGGAACGATCCCACAAACTTTTGAGCTAGCCGCGGCATTTGTGGCAAGCATGGAGAGAACAAAAACAAATTATTACAGCTCTTATCCCGCAGATGCTCATCGTCACGCCGCCCAACGGGTAATCGCAGACCTTGTTGCATCCTTGCGAGCAATTATCCAGCACTACTTCTGTTCCCGCAGTGAAGATGTGGTTGGGGACTCTCAGGCTCTGCCAAGTAGAATATCCACGCTGGAATTTTTTCCTTGCCAACTGCAAACATTCTAGGCCGTGGCCGATCAGGAGTCGTCCTTCCGACTGATGGCGAAAGTGGCTGACCTTGGGACCTACATCGGAGATATTTATTGCTGGTGTGACTCCTCGGTTACCCTATCCTGAATTAAATACAAACAAGCTTGATTTGATGCGTTTATTTCTAATCGCGTCTATTTCATACAGGAACTCACCAATCCAATAAAATAGAGGTACGTTTCCACGGCATTTTATCCAGCCCATCTACTATAGAGAGGGGACCTTTGGCCATAGCGCTTCATTTCTTCGCGCCTCCAAGAAGGATTAGCCTGTCACCATTGTGGATGGTAAAAATCGATGTCGGTGCCTGAACCATTAGACTACGGCTCGTCCCATGGACATTGCACCATTGTCCAAGTAGGCCAACTCGTTTACCGCATTGCAGAGAGTCTTTGCCTAAATTTATAAATTCAATGTATCAATCAGATCAATGTAAAGTTTTTATTCTGCGATTAAATGTTATGAGTATGAAAAAAAAAGTAAATGGAAGGCTCCACGCTTGATGATTGATACCCATCATTTTAATCCCTTCAAATTAACAAATTTTGTATTTATTCAGTTTTTATCATAAAAATAAATAAAAGTTTGTATTATAATAATCTATTTTATATATATTAAATTCTTATATGAACTTTATAATTATATTCAATTATTTTACTTTACGATTTTCAAATGATGGTCCACGCATAATTCCAATATCGGCGTAGGGTGAGGATTGAATAATGTGAAGCACCTTAAATTTCTTCAAGACAAGAAGGGAATAAAACTTTTGAGCAGCCAAAAAAAATTCTGCGATTAGTATACATAACGAATTACATTTAGAAGGGAGGGCTCTAGTTAAATAAATCAAATAAAAGTCAACTAAAAATAACCTTTATAAAGACAAAGAACCTGGAGTGGAAGAAAAAATTGAGGTCTCCAGTGATAAATTAAAAAGTTTAAGGAGCGGTTTGCACAGGGCCACGGCGCACTTCCTCAGCACACAACCTGGTACTCCATGAGGTCCTGGCGAATACACCGGCTTAATCCTAAGAAGATCCGATAACGCACCACTTTGATCAAAAGAAGTTTTCAAAATTCAAGGTTGGCTGATTGGATATTATAAGTGTAAGGCTGAGCTGGAATGGTGCTATGTGAATACGTTGTTTGAAAAAGCTTTGCAAAGAGATCGGCCATAGCCAGAACGGTGTTTGCATAAGAGCTCTCAAACGTAAGCAGAGGAGGAAAAGATACAGATTTGGGCTTAGTGTTTACAAAGTTATAGAACTGCTTCGGGTCCTGAGTAAACTGAATCCGGCAGCGGCGAATATAACTCCGATAACATTCAGCGTTATGCACGGTGAAATTAGGCCGAGCTAAGTATCTTGAATAACTAACTGTACAGCCAGATAATTTATGTTTATTTAAAAGTCTATTCATAACGTTCTTTAAATTTAATAGGTGCCTTGTATACCAAGGTGGAATAATTGAAAAATAAATACAAAGTGTGATAAAATTTATTTAAGGCAATATTAATATTAATAAAATTTATTTAGGCAAATATAATATCACATGCCAGTAAATCGGACCAATAAAATTCAAGAATTAACTTGTTTAGTTTCGTAAAGTCAGCCTTACGGAAGAAACGAACTTTATTAGTTATAAGTGTAGACTTAATGTAATTAAGCTATTGTTTTCGATTAAAACTTCAAGAGTGGGATGATACGGATCTAGGGTTAGAAAGGGGCAAGTTCTAGAAAGAGCAATTCCACAGGATTGAAACGAAACAAGTTAGAGGCCTAAGGAATTTCTAACGTCGTTAATTTTCCCGAGTGACAGTCGAAATTCCCGCAGGGAAGTCGTGGTGGAGTTAAGCATTAGGACGATGAATTCTCAACATTGGACCACATAAGATCTGGTTATTGAAGTCCCCAGAGCTAACAGCTGGTCCCCGTCAGACAAACGATCCGAAACGAGACAATAGCGGACAAATGTTGCCAGTATGTGGGCGGTTCCGACGAAGGTGGTATGTAAGAACAGGTAACGTATAAAGATTGACCGGACAAAGTGATTTTAACGCAAAGTAATTATATGTCACCAAACTCTTGTGATTTTACCTCTTCAGAAGTGAATTTGGAGTATACAGAAATTAGGATCCTCCTCCCTTCGCAGTGTTCTATCACGTTAAAAGTGGTGTATTACTTGGAAAAAGTTCGGAGCTTAAGATTCGGCTTTAACCAAGTTTTGTAAAGACTATAATGTGAGATGCAAAGGAAGAAGTATCAGAATCAAGTTTGGGCAGTTTACTTCGTAGCCCTCGTAGCCCGTAGTATTCTGATAGGTAAGTGTTGGTGAAGAAATTAGTTTTTTGAGGGTGAGGAAGAAGAGGTGGAAGGTTGGTCAGTGGCTCTAACATGTGGGTGCTTCACTCCCACAGGCTTGGTAATTTTTTTTCTTCACCGTACTTGGCTGATGTTCTTGGACGAAAAGTTCTCTGGCCAAAAACTGGCGGAACAGATAGTCTTGAAATCGCACGGGCAACGTATTTATCGATATATATTTTAATAATATATGGTATTTAACTGAAGGGTATATCAATTTCGTCTCTGCCCGAAGTTAGCTTTCCTTCCTTTTTTTTGGGTTTTACTGGGCTTTAGCTATTATTGTAAAAAGTACTTTAGTGCTCTTAGACTTAGACAAAAAATGGCAACAAATTTGCCAAATTCATGAAAATACGTTGTTATTACATTGCAAATACATTAACACAAAACATGATCCACTTGGAGGTAGCAAAAATAAAAACAACAAGACAGGAAAGCTAACTTCGGGCGGAGCCGAAGTTGATATACCCTGCAGTTGAGTGGCAGTCCGCTAGGTGGCAACACGCATATTATATTATTAGATATATATCGTATCGTATATAGTCGGCCGATCCTTATGAAATTGCAGATCGGATTAGTTGGCCCAAAGTAGAATCCATAGAAAATCCCATCCTTCTAACTTTAAAAACAACGAAGTTATGGCATTCCCGATCAATCAGTTATATAAATCAGTCGATCAATCAGTCGGCCGATCCTTATGAAATTTGGCATGTCGAATTATTTTACTCAAAGTGGAATCCATACAAAGTCCCATCCTTCTATCTTAAAACAACGCAGTTATGCCATTTCCGATCAATCAGTTATATGGCAGCTATAGGATATAGTCGACCGATCCCGGCCGTTCCGACTTATATACTGCCTGCAAAGGAAAGAAGGGTATGTGCAAAGTTTGAAGTCGATAGCTTTAAAAGTTATAGACTAGTTTGCGTAGAAACAGACAGACGGACAATACCCTCTGCAAGGGTATAAAAACATGGGCCTATACACTTTTTTTTTACATTTAAGTGCTTGGGGCCCATTACATCAGTAACTAGATATGCAGATATTGGTTCCTTTATCTGTAATCTTTACATATAATCTAACTACTATGCAAATTAGAAAGAAAAGTCCCATTTATGCACCAAAAAAATAAAATCATGGGTCACTTTTGAGACACTAAGATTCCTTTGTACGATAAAATGGAGAAATATCTAAGGGATTAATAAAACAACTACATTTGGAATTGATTTGAAAGGAATTACATCGCCTTAAAAGTGAGGTATTCTACCCTTAATTTACAAAAAAAAAAAAACATCAGAGTGAGTTAGAATAAAATGGAATAAAATGGAATAAAATGGAAGTTTTTTTCCTTTGTAAGATTTAGGTCCAGTTTTCTCAGTCAGATCCAGGAAGGACTAATCAATATTGGGACAGAATATTCTACCTTTTGCCAAAGAACATTTTTCATTCCATTGAGACATTCAAAAATATATTAAGAAGGAAACACATATATAAAGGAATCATGAAAGAATAATCTTATTGGGATGAGCAGATGAGCAGCGATGGTTTTATCAGAATTTTAAAATTTGTTTGTTTCAGCCAGTTTTGCATACGCCTTCCTGATATTTAAGGCGCATGCTCTTTTGGGAGCTTTCGTTGAGATGACCCACTGCCATTAATTTGCCAAACCCGCTGCTCCGTTAGGATCCAGATGATGCCGCAGGTAACGAGAAGCTGTGTTGTGGCTCCCATGATGCAAGAAAATAGCCAGGTTCTGGTTGCACCATGGCTGTGACACAAGGTGGAGGCAAGTATGTTACAGTTGAACCATGTAGAAAATCCAGTTCTTGTAGCGTAGGCAACACTTGAAACTCAACAAGCGTGGTAATGAGCAACTATATAAGCGTTTGATTCCGAGCTTCGCAACAACGGCAGAAGCAGATTTTAATGAAGTGAGCTAAACCGGCTGCTTGGCACCAGGCTGACTCATTCTTCCTGGCGTTGGCCCAGCGACAGACCCGGAACGGCGACTGGTGAGCGATGGGAGAATTAGCGGCTACGGCGAAGCCCAGCAGGTGTAGCGAGAGACGCAGTGAAGATCCGGCAGAGGAGCAGAGTACGTCATAGTAAATCATTAAATAAGGTCGATTTCTATACAATATATAGTCAAGGCCTTTCAATGAAGGAAGCAGTATTGGAAGTTAAGCTATTTGTATTATTTCTGAGCTGAGGCAATCACGTCGAGTCAATCCACGAGTCAATAAATTCTGTGGAACGATCCCACAAACTTTTTGAGCTAGCCGCGGCATTTGTGGCAAGCATGGAGAGAACAAAAACAAATTATTACAGCTCTTATCCCGCAGATGCTCATCGTCACGCCGCCCAACGGGTAATCGCAGACCTTGTTGCATCCTTGCGAGCAATTATCCAGCACTACTTCTGTTCCCGCAGTGAAGATGTGGTTGGGGACTCTCAGGCTCTGCCAAGTAGAATATCCACGCTGGAATTTTTTCCTTGCCAACTGCAAACATTCTAGGCCGTGGCCGATCAGGAGTCGTCCTTCCGACTGATGGCGAAAGTGGCTGACCTTGGGACCTACATCGGAGATATTTATTGCTGGTGTGACTCCTCGGTTACCCTATCCTGAATTAAATACAAACAAGCTTGATTTGATGCGTTTATTTCTAATCGCGTCTATTTCATACAGGAACTCACCAATCCAATAAAATAGAGGTACGTTTCCACGGCATTTTATCCAGCCCATCTACTATAGAGAGGGGACCTTTGGCCATAGCGCTTCATTTCTTCGCGCCTCCAAGAAGGATTAGCCTGTCACCATTGTGGATGGTAAAAATCGATGTCGGTGCCTGAACCATTAGACTACGGCTCGTCCCATGGACATTGCACCATTGTCCAAGTAGGCCAACTCGTTTACCGCATTGCAGAGAGTCTTTGCCTAAATTTATAAATTCAATGTATCAATCAGATCAATGTAAAGTTTTTATTCTGCGATTAAATGTTATGAGTATGAAAAAAAAAGTAAATGGAAGGCTCCACGCTTGATGATTGATACCCATCATTTTAATCCCTTCAAATTAACAAATTTTGTATTTATTCAGTTGTTATAATAAAAATAAATAAAAGTTTGTATTATAATAACCTATTTTATATATATTAAATTCTTATATGAACTTTATAATTATATTCAATTATTTTACTTTACGATTTTCAAATGATGGTCCACGCATAATTCCAATATCGGCGTAGGGTGAGGATTGAATAATGTGAAGCACCTTAAATTTCTTCAAGACAAGAAGGGAATAAAACTTTTGAGCAGCCAAAAAAAATTCTGTGATTAGTATACATAACAAATTACATTTAGAAGGGAGGACTCTAGTTAAATAAATCAAATAAAAGTCAACTAAAAATAACCTTTATAAAGACAAAGAACCTGGAGTGGAAGAAACGACAACCGCATATTATATAAAAAGCGGCAGTCTTCGCTTCAACTTTGGGCGGTTTTTATAATCCACGATATATATATATATATATAAACAATAGACATCGTTTCTTGTTCTTTTTTATCCATAAAATAATCTTTTTAAAATATATTAATTATATTATTATATAATTATATTATATATTAATTATTTTTCGGGCCAATAAATACTCGATTCGGCAAGAAGAATAACGGATGTATTATGTATATTGTTATTATATATTAATGTTATTATTACCTGCTTTCTTGAGTTTCCTAATGTTAGCTGCGATAGATTCATATTATCCTTTGCCGTTAAATGGGCTTTCACATCTATAAAAAGTTGAGCAGCTCTTTTATTTAGGACTCTCTCCTCAAACTGTTCATCGGTTTCCTTTTTCCATTTGTTCTTCATTCGGATTCTAAAAAAAAACAAATATTATTTTAATTTTGTTATGATTGAATTAAAATATTAATTAGAGGAATCCGAAAACGGAAATCTACTACGCTCATGACTGCAGAGTTATTGGGTATGAGTGAGTTGTATTGCCTTCAAGTTTTCGCAAACCGTCTATGCGGACCGCAAGACGGATAAGCTGGGGGTGCTTTCGGCATAGGCAAATAAGAATATGGGTCAAAAAGGGATCACGGCCTCAGTTTCGGATGCCATTTTACGTCAGGACGAAATGAGATCGTTCATGAGACAGACAAAAAGTGGATTCAAAGAGTTGATTAGTGGTTTTCGTAAAATCAATGACCAACTGTGTGCTTAGTAGTCTTTAACTACTAAAGTCTAAAGTAAAGTAAAGTAAAGTAATCTTCAACTACTAAATGAGTCTCCAAAGCGTAAGAAATCCGCTTTAGTGATGTGATTGTGGCGAATAATCTTCTGCCTACTCAGCCGACAATTACGCAGCCGTTTATATCTCTGACCATCCCAAGCGCCGGACCTGGGAAAAATTCGGATTCCGCATATCTCAGCATAAATAAGCAATTGTCCGATATGTCCCCTGTGGCATCGCTTCAGATGATACCACCAGACCCAACAATTCAAACCCCCTTAAGAGTCACCGAACCGGGTAATCAACCGTCCGGACCCCCGGAACGAACTGATGCCACTGTATTAGGTACGGCGGCACCAAAACCATTGCAGGTGATCCGACCATCGAAACACATATTTGATTCCCTGTTTTCCCCTGATACTTCTGAGATTAATATCTCGACTTAAATTAAAGCCAAAATAAAAGCCGACATAATGCTGGCGGATATACAAAATTTTAAATACTTATACACCAGGCACACTTCATCTTTCAAAATACGTGTGCCCTTCCAGATGTTCAAAACGATTTGTTCCGCCAGCTTTTGGCCAAAAAACATTTCGTGCAGGTGAAACTCCACTAGAGCCACTGACCAACCTTCCACCTCATCTTTCTCAGCTTCAAATCTACTATCTTCACTAACACTTACCTATTAGAATACTAGAGGATTACGTAGTAAACTTCCCATACTGTATTCTGATAGCTCTTCCTTTGCATCTCACATTATAGAAATTTTTCCAAGAAAGTACACCACTTTTAGACGTGATAGAACACTGCGATGGGGAGGAGGAGTGCTAATTTCTATAGACTAAAAATTCGCTTCTGAAGAGGTAAAATCACAAGGTTGGTGGCATAGAATTTATTTGTATTAAAATCTTCTTGTCCGGTCAATCTTTATATGTTACCGGCTCTTACATACTACCTTCGTCCAAACCCCCCACATACTGGCAACATTTGTCCGCTATTCGGTTCGTTGCGGATCGTGTGTCTGATGGTGACCAGCTGGTAGCTCTTCTGGATGACTTCAATATCCCAGAACTCATTGGTCTAACGTTGATAATTCACCGTCTTTATTGCTTAACTCACACCACGACTTCCCTGCGGGCATGTTCGGTCCAATTTATAACTTTGTAAACACTAAGCGCTTACGTTTAAGAACTCTTGCGAACACTGATCAGGCAATGGCCGATCTCTTTGCACAGTTTTTTCAAACAATTCACCTAGCACCAGTCCACCTCAGCTTTACACTTATAATATCCAATCAGTCAACC
Source organism: Drosophila atripex (assembly GCA_035045925.1). NCBI lineage: Eukaryota > Metazoa > Arthropoda > Insecta > Diptera > Drosophilidae > Drosophila > Drosophila atripex. The sequence goes on from JAWNOP010000011.1 coordinate 739,521, forward strand.
TTATATTTTGCCCATCTTTTGATGAAAGTGGTGTCTTATCGGATCTTCTTAAGGTCAAGCCCGTTTATTCGCCAGGCCCCGATGGAGTACTGAAGCTGTGTTCTGAAGAACTGCGCCGAGGCACTGTGCAAACCGCTCCTTAAACTCTTTAACCTATCGCTGGAGACTTCGATCTTTCCCCTTCTTCTTCTCACCCCCAGAAAAACTTCTCACCCCACATTTGCAAAACCTATGTAGTTCAATAATATCTCCATGCCAGCATGGCTTCATGAAACGCCGCTTCACCACTACCAACTTATTGGAGCTAACATCTATTGTCACGGTCACACAGACAGACGTCATTTACACTGACTTCAGTGAAGCATTTGACTCTGATAACCATTCGTTACTTTTATAAGTAAACTCAGTCTTTTGAGATTCCCAACTGATCTTCTTATCTGGATTTCGAGTTACTTATTTGGAAGAACCCAACGTGTCTTCTTTAAAGATGTTACCTCACGTTTAGTAAAAAGCCATCATGGACCTTTACTTTTTACACTTTATTTATTAACGCAAATTGATTCCACCCTCAAGCCCGCTTTCTCCCTTAGTAGATGATGATTTGATGCGCTTCGATGGGCGACTGCGGAACTCAGCGATGGATTTTGATGCACGCCATCCACATATTTTGCCAAGAAGCCTTTCTATCAGGGACGCATTTTCATGAGATCGAGCTGCACTCTGGTATTCGGGCTTAGTGAAAATTCGTTTCCAATACTGTCCCATTAAGGAGAGGAAGACCGTTTCGAGGGTATGGATTTTAGGACTTGAAGCATGTCCAGGCTGATCTACCGATCGAGAAAGTCGAAGGTTTCCAATACTTTGATGTAAGAGGAATGGATGTTTGCGGACTATTTTTCTACAAGGAGGAGACTCGGAAAAAGGCACATATCAAATTTTACTGAAGATTAATAAGCTAGCTGCGAAAGCCCGCACAAACTACAAAGCATATATTGTTTTTCAATGTTATATTTTAAGCCTGGAAATTGAAAAAAAAAACTCACCAAATTATATTCCCCCATAAAATCACGTCGGGATCACTAAATGTTAAGTTACCGAGCGTTTTTGGTTGTTAGAATCAATGTACTTCCTCTTTTTATCTCTATTTTTTTGTGCGCACTGCGTTTATTACATCTTTTGGTTATTAACTTTCAACACCCGGTGCTTATTTTTATTTATTTATTTATATTAATAAAATTAAAATTTTACATTCGTATCGCTTCGCGTGTGCAGTGGTATATTTGGAGGTAAAATAAGATTTTTATTAAAATTCTTCAAAAAATAGCTCTGCTTCTTCATCTTTTGTCGCTCACGAGAGGTTCTTATCTCTATTCTTGCGGTTTATCCACACTAACCTACACTAATCTCTCTATTTAATCTCCCTTTTCGTTCTGGGAGATCCCAGGTCTGGTCTCCACTTTTGCTGTGATGGTTGTCGTGCTGTTCAGGACGAAATGAGATCGTTCATGAGACAGACTAAAAGTGAATTTGATTAGCGGTTTCGTAAAATCAATAGAATAGTTGATTAGCGGTTTTCGTAAAATCAATGACCAACTTTGTGCGCTCGATACACAGTTTAATAGTCTTCAACTATTAAATGAGTCTCCAAAGCGTAAGAAATCCGCTATTAGTGATGTACTTGTGGCGAATAAACTTCAGCCTACTCAGCCGACACTTATTCAGCCGCTTATATCTCTGCGCACCCCAAGGGCTGGAACTGGGAAAAATTCGGCTTCCGAATTTCTCAATATTAATGAGCAATTGTCCGATTTGTCCTCTGTGGCATCACTCCAAAAGATTCCACCAGACCCAATTACTCAAACCCCCTTATGACTCACCGAACAAGGTTTTTAAACGTCTAAGCCCCTGGTACGAACTGATGCTGCAGTATTAGTTACGGCGGCACCAAAACCTTTACAGGTGATCCCGCCATCGAAACACATAATTGTTCTCGGCTTGCCCCAGATACTTTTGAGATTGATATTTCGGCTTATATCAAAGCTAAAACAAAAGCCGATATTAAGGTGGCAGATATTACTAAATTCAAATATTCTTACACCAGGCACACGTCATCTTTCAAAATACGTGTGCCCCTGCAGATGTTCAAGACGATCTGTTCCGCCAGCTTTTGCCCAGAAAACATTTTCGTCTAAGAACATCAGCCAAGTACGGTGAAGAAAACAATTGCCAAGCCTGTGGGAGTGAAACTCCCACATAATATTCCACATAATATTCCTATCAGAATACTAGAGGGCTACGCAGTATACTTCCCAAACTGTAATCTGATAGTTCTTCCTTCGCATCTCACATTATAGTCTTTACAGAAACTTTTTTAAAGCCGAAGATTTTAAGATCTGAAGTTTTTCCAAATAAGTACACCACTTTTAGACGTGATAGAACACTGCGAAGGGGTGGAGGAGTCCTAATTTCTGTAGACTCCAATTTCGCTTCTGAAGAGGTAAAATCACAAGAGTTTGGTGACATAGAATTTCTTTGTGATTTTTTAGTGATTTTAACACTCTGTCCGGTCAATCTTTATACGTTACCTGTTCTTACATACTGATGACGACCAGCTGGTAGCTCTGGGGGACTTCAATATACCAGATCTTATGTGGTCCAATGTTGAGAATTCACCGTCCTTACTGCTTAACTCGCACCACGACTTTCCTGCGGGTATGTTCGACATGTCACTCGGGCAAATTAGCCACGTTAGAAATTCCTTAGGTCGGCTGCTGGACTTGTGTTTCGTTTCTGATCCTGATGAAATTACACTTTCTAGAACTTGTGCACTTTCTGTGCCTTTCTAACCCTGAGGATCCGTATCATCCCACTCTTGAAGTTTTAATCGAAAACAATAGCTTAATTGACCTTAAGTCTACACTTATAACTAATAAAGTTCGTTTCTTCCGTAAGGCTGACTTTACGAAACTAAATAAGTTAATTTTGGAATTTGATTGGTCCGATTTACTGGCATGTGAAGATATAAATACTGCATTAAACAAATTTTATTACACTTTGAATTTATTTTTCGCGTGCATTGGAAATATCCGTTGGTTTCAAATAATCCGCCTTGCTATACAATGCATCTTTTAAATTTAAAGAACTTAATGAATAGAATATTAAACAAACATAAATTATCTGATTAGCTGAAATTAGCTGAATGTTATTGGAGTTATATTCGCCGCTGCCGTATTCAGTTTACTCAGGACCCGAAGCAGTTCTATAACTTTGTAAACACTAACCCCAAATCTGTATCTTTTCCTCCTCTACTTACGTTTTAGAGCTCTTATGCAAACACCGATCTGGCAATGGCCGATCTCTTTGCAAAGCTTTTTCAAACAACGTATTCACATAGCACCATTCCAGCTCAGCCATTCCAGTACACTTATATAATATCCAATCAGCCAACCTTGAATTTTGCCCATCTTTTGTTCAATGTGGTGTGTTATCGGATCTTTTTAAGGTCAAGCCCGTTTATTCGCCAGGCCCCGATGGAGTACCAGGCTGTGTTCTGAAGAACTGCGCCGAGGCACTGTGCAAACCGCTCCTTAAACTCTTTAATCTATCGCTGGAGATTTTTCCCCTTATGTGAAAGGAATCCTACATTATTCCTCTGCATAAAAAAGGGAATAAATCCGATGCTACAATTTATAGAGGCATCTCTAAATTGTCAGCAATTTCAAAACTTTTCGAAAAACTTATCACTCCACATTTCCAACACCATGTAGTTCAATAATATCGCCGTGCCAACATGGAATCGCTTTATGAAGCGCCGCTCCACCACAACCAACTTATTGGAGCTAACATCTTTTGTCACGGATGGGTTCTGGAATGGCTTACAGACAGACGTCTGTACACGGACTTCAGTAAATCATTTTACTCTGTTAACCATTCGCTTCTTATAAGTAAACGCAGACTTTTGGGATTCCCAACTGATCTCCTTATCTGGATTTCGAGTTATTTATCAGGAAGAACCCAACGTGTCTTTTTTAAAGATGTTACCTCACGTTTATTCCGCGTCACATCTGGGGTGCCCCAAGGAAGCCATCTTGGACCTTTACTTTTTACACTGTTTATTAACGACTTGCCCCTTGCCTTAACTGACTCACTAGTACTTATGTACGCTGATGCTTTTAAGCTTTGTCTTCAGTATATCTTTACTAGCGCCCAATCTAGACTTCAATCCGATTTGGATAAATTTAAAAATTGGTGTTTAGCAAATAAGCTAAAGCTTAATGGATCGAAATGTAAATTCATATCATTTTATCGATCTAGCCCTCACCAGGCTACGTACTTTCTCTATGGGATGGCCTTAGAACGTTTAACTCAGGTTAACGATCTGGGAGTCCTATTAGATTTCAAACTTAAATTTACCGACCATATATCCACCATGCTTAATAAAGCTATGGGTGTCCTTGGTTTTATTCAAAAATGGTCAAAAGGTTTCAACGACCCTTACATTACTAAAACTTTATACAAATCACTGGTCCTTCCGATTCTAGAGCATGGATCCTCAATACGGAGTACACCAAGATTATATAGAATCTGTACAAAAAAACCTTCTTATTTTCGCACTTAGGGGACTTAATTGGGATGAAAGTCTTCACCTTCCCTGCTATCATAGTAGAATTTTATTAATCAACTTACCATCATTAACAAATCGTAGAACGATGCTGGGTAGACAGCCAGCATTTACTAACACGCTTAAATTTTAACGTTCCTAGGAGAATGCCTAGAAACTTTTGTCCTCTACTCCTTAGCCAATGTAGTTCGACATATGCCCAACACGATCCGTTCAGTGTACTCTGTTCGGACTACAATGGTCTCTACCCCACTTTGTCGCTTTGCTCTACTAACAATCTTAAATACTTTATACTAAACGCCTTATCTCTGCAACACTCTTCCTCGTGATTTCATACTCTTATTCTTCTCATTTACTTTCTCGGATCTATCCCCGCGATTACGTTATGCGGCAGCGTCCCTCGGTCGGTTGGACGGGAGCTAGGCTGTACGTATGCAGTGGGAACCGCGCGAATGTACAGTTTTTATTCTGCGATTAAATGTTATGAATACGAGTGTAGAAGGAAATGGAAGTCGTGGAGCCGCTTGATGATTGACAACAAATCTTTTTAATTTATTCAGTTGTTATAATAAAATAAAAATAAATAAAAATTTGTATTATAATAATCTATTATATATAAATAAAATTTTTATATGTACTTTATAATTATATTCGTTTATTATATTTTAGGATTTTCAAATGTTGGTCCACGCATAATTCCAATATCGGCGTCCTCACCCTACGTCATATTGAATAATGTAAAGCATCTTAAATTTTTTCAAGACAAGAAGGGAATAAAATTTTTGAGCAGCCTAAACATTTTCTGTGATTAGTATATATTACAAATTACAGTTAGAGGAGGAGGGCTTTAGTTAAATAAGTCAAATAAAAGTCAACTAAAAATAACCTTTATAAAGACAAAGAACCTGGATTGGTAGAAACGACAACCGCATATTATATAAAAAGCGGCAGTCTTCGCTTCAACTTTGGGCGGTTTTTATAATCCACGATATATATATATAAACAATAGACTTCGTTTCTTGGTATTTTTTTATCCATAAAATAAGCTTTTTCAAATATATTAATTATATTATTATATAATTATATTATATATTAATTATTTTTCGGGCCAATAAATACTCGATTCGGCAAGAAGAATAACGGATGTTTTATGTATATTGTTATTATATATTATTGTTATTATTACCTGCTTTCTTGAGTTTCCTAATGTTAGCTGCGATAGATTCATATTATCCTTTGTCGTTAAATGGGCTTTCACATCTATAAAAAGTTCAGCAGCTCTTTTATTTAGGACTCTCTCCTCAAACTGTTCATCGGTTTCCTTTTTCCATTTGTTCTTCATTCGGATTCTAAAAAAAAAACAAATATTATTTTAATTTTGTTATGATTGAATTGGAATATTAATTAGAGGAATCCAAAAACGGAAATCTACTACGCTCATGACTGCAGAGTTATATTAATAAAATTAAAATTTTACATTCGTATCGCTTCGCGTGTACAGTGGTATATTTGGAGGTAAAATAAGATTTTTATTAAAATTCTTCAAAAAATAGCTCTGCTTCTTCATCTTTTGTCGCTCACGAGAGGTTCTTATCTCTATTCTTGCGGTTTATCCACACTAACCTACACTAATCTCTCTATTTAATCTCCCTTTTCGTTCTGGGAGATCCCAGGTCTGGTCTCCACTTTTGCTGTGATGGTTGTCGTGCTGTTCAGGACGAAATGAGATCGTTCATGAGACAGACTAAAAGTGAATTTGATTAGCGGTTTCGTAAAATCAATAGAATAGTTGATTAGCGGTTTTCGTAAAATCAATGACCAACTTTGTGCGCTCGATACACAGTTTAATAGTCTTCAACTATTAAATGAGTCTCCAAAGCGTAAGAAATCCGCTATTAGTGATGTACTTTAGCGAACAATTTGTTCTCGGTTGCCCAGATACTTTTGAGTTGATATTTCGGCTTATATCAAAGCTAAAACAAAAGCCGATTTAAGGTGGAGTATTACTTTCAATATTCTTAACCAGGCACACGTCATCTTTCATACTGTGTCCTGCAGATGTTCAAGACGTCTGTTCCGCCAGCTTTTGCCCAGAAAACTTTTCGTCTAAGAACATCAGCCAAGTACGGTGAAGAAAACATTGCCAAGCCTGTGGGAGTGAAACTCCCACATATTTCTATCAGAATCTAAGGGCTCGCAGTTACTTCCCAACTGTATCTGATAGTTCTTCCTGTCTCATTTTCTTTACAGAATTTTTAAAGCCGAAGATTTTAAGATCTGAAGTTTTTCCAATAAGTACACACTTTTAGAGTGATAGAACACTGCGAAGGGGTGGAGGATCTTTTCTGTAGACTCCATTTCGTTTGAAGAGGTAATCCAGAGTTGGTGAATAGTTTCTTTGTGATTTTTTAGTGATTTTAACACTCTGTCCGGTAATCTTATACGTTACCGTTCTTAATACCATGTTCTTACTACTGATGACGACCAGTGGTAGCTCTGGGGGACTTTATACCAGATCTTATGTGGTCCAATGTTGGATTACCGTCTTACTGTTAACTGCACCACGATTTCCTGCGGGTATGTTCGATGTCACTGGGCAAATTAGCCACGTTAGAATTCCTTAGGTCGGTGTGGACTTGTGTTTCGTTTTGATCCTTGATTCCTTTCTAGAACTTGTGCACTTTTGGATCCCTGAGGATCCGTTCATCCCACTCTTGAAGTTTTAATCGAAAACAATAGTTTTGACCTTAAGTCTACACTTATAACTAATAAAGTTCGTTTCTTCCGTAAGGCTGATTTGAATATAAGTTATTTTGGAATTGATGGTCCGATTTATGGATGTGGTTTACTGATTAAACAAATTTTATACACTTTGAATTTATTTTTCGCGTGCATTGGATATCCGTTGGTTTCAAATAATCCGCCTTGCTATACAATGCATCTTTTAAATTTAAAGAACTTAATGAATAGAATATTAAACAAACTAATATCTGATTAGCTGAAATTAGCTGAATGTTATTGGAGTTATATTCGCCGCTGCCGTATTCAGTTTACTCAGGACCCGAAGCAGTTCTATAACTTTGTAAACACTAACCCCAATCTGTATCTTTTCCTCCTCTATTACGTTTTAGAGCTCTTATGAAACACTGATCTGGCAATGGCCGATCTCTTTGCAAAGCTTTTTCAAACAACGTATTCACATAGCACCATTCCAGCTCAGCCATTCCAGTACACTTTATATATCCAATCAGCCAACCTTGAATTTTGCCCATCTTTTGTTCAATGTGGTGTGTTATCGGATCTTTTTAAGGTCAAGCCCGTTTATTCGCCAGGCCCCGATGGAGTACCAGGCTGTGTTCTGAAGAATTGCGCCGAGGCACTGTGCAAACCGCTCCTTAAACTCTTTAATCTATCGCTGGAGATTTTTCCCCTTATGTGAAAGGAATCCTACATTATTCCTCTGCATAAAAAAGGGAATAAATCCGATGCTACAATTTATAGAGGCATCTCTAAATTGTCAGCAATTTCAAAACTTTTCGAAAAACTTATCACTCCACATTTCCAACACCATGTAGTTCAATAATATCGCCGTGCCAACATGGAATCGCTTTATGAAGCGCCGCTCCACCACAACCAACTTATTGGAGCTAACATCTTTTGTCACGGATGGGTTCTGGAATCGCTTACAGACAGACGTCTGTACACGGACTTCAGTAAATCATTTTACTCTGTTAACCATTCGCTTCTTATAAGTAAACGCAGACTTTTGGGATTCCCAACTGATCTCCTTATCTGGATTTCGAGTTATTTATCAGGAAGAACCCAACGTGTCTTTTTTAAAGATGTTACCTCACGTTTATTCCGCGTCACATCTGGGGTGCCCCAAGGAAGCCATCTTGGACCTTTACTTTTTACACTGTTTATTAACGACTTGCCCCTTGCCTTAACTGACTCACTAGTACTTATGTACGCTGATGCTTTTAAGCTTTGTCTTCAGTATATCTTTACTAGCGCCCAATCTAGACTTCAATCCGATTTGGATAAATTTAAAAATTGGTGTTTAGCAAATAAGCTAAAGCTTAATGGATCGAAATGTAAATTCATATATTTTATCGATCTAGCCCTCACCAGGCTACGTACTTTCTCTATGGGATGGCCTTAGAACGTTTAACTCAGGTTAACGATCTGGGAGTCCTATTAGATTTAAACTTAAATTTACCGACAATATCCACCATGTTAATAAAGCTATGGGTGTCCTTGGTTTTATTCAAAAATGGTCAAAAGGTTTCAACGACCCTTACATTACTAAAACTTTATACAAATCACTGGTCCTTCCGATTCTAGAGCATGGATCCTCAATACGGAGTACACCAAATTATATAGAATCTGTACAAAAAAACCTTCTTATTTTCGCACTTAGGGGACTTAATTGGGATGAAAGTCTTCACCTTCCCTGCTATCATAGTAGAATTTTATTAATCAACTTACCATCATTAACAAATCGTAGAACGATGCTGGGTAGACAGCCAGCATTTACTAACACGCTTAAATTTTAACGTTCCTAGGAGAATGCTAGAATTTGTCCTCTACTCCTTAGCCATGTAGTTCGAATACCCAACACGTCCGTTCAGTGTACTCTGTTCGGTAATGTTTACCCTTTGTCGTTTGCTCTACTAATCTAATACTTTAACGCCTTATTGCAACACTCTTCCTCGTGTTTAACTCTTATTCTTCTTTTACTTTCTCGGTTATCCCCGCGATTACGTTTGCGGAGCGTCCCTCGGTCGGTTGGACGGGAGCTAGGCTGTACGTATGCAGTGGGATCGCGCGAATGTACAGTTTTTATTCTGCGATTAAATGTTATGAATACGAGTGTAGAAGGAAATGGAAGTCGTGGAGCCGCTTGATGATTGACAACAAATCTTTTTATTTATTCAGTTGTTATAATAAAATAAAAATAAATAAAATTTGTATTATAATAATCTATTATATATAAATAAATTTTTTATTATTTTATAATTATATTCGTTATTATATTAGGATTTTCATGTGGTCACGTATTCATATGGCGTACCATTTTGAATATTAAAGTTTAAATTTTTTCAAGACAGAAGGGATAATTTTTGGAGCTAAAATTTTCTGTGTTAGTATTTTACAAATTACAGTTAGAGGAGGAGGGCTTTAGTTAAATAAGTCAAATAAAAGTAACTAAAAATAACCTTATAAAGACAAAGAATGGATTGGTAGAAACGCAACCGCTTATATAAAAAGCGGCAGTCTTCGCTTCAACTTGGGGGTTTTTATAATCCACGTATATATTATAAACAATAGACTTCGTTTTTGGTATTTTTTTATCCATAAAATAAGCTTTTTCAAATATATTAATTATATTATTATATAATTATATTATATATTAATTATTTTCGGGCCAATAAATACTGATTCGGCAAGAAGAATAACGGATGTTTTATGTATATTGTTATTATATATTATTGTTATTATTACCTGCTTTTTGAGTTTCCTAATGTTAGCTGCGATAGATTATATTATCCTTTGTCGTTAAATGGCTTTCAATCATAAAAAGTTCAGCAGCTCTTTTATTAAGGACTCTCTCCTCAAACTGTTCATCGGTTTCCTTTTTCCATTTGTTCTTCATTCGGATTCTAAAAAAAAAACAAATATTATTTTAATTTTGTTATGATTGAATTGGAATATTAATTAGAGGAATCCAAAAACGGAAATCTACTACGCTCATGACTGCAGAGGGTTATATTAATAAAATTAAAATTTTACATTCGTATCGCTTCGCGTGTACAGTGGTATATTTGGAGGTAAAATAAGATTTTTATTAAAATTCTTCAAAAAATAGCTCTGCTTCTTCATCTTTTGTCGCTCACGAGAGGTTCTTATCTCTATTCTTGCGGTTTATCCACACTAACCTACACTAATCTCTCTATTTAATCTCCCTTTTCGTTCTGGGAGATCCCAGGTCTGGTCTCCACTTTTGCTGTGATGGTTGTCGTGCTGTTCAGGACGAAATGAGATCGTTCATGAGACAGACTAAAAGTGAATTTGATTAGCGGTTTCGTAAAATCAATAGAATAGTTGATTAGCGGTTTTCGTAAAATCAATGACCAACTTTGTGCGCTCGATACACAGTTTAATAGTCTTCAACTATTAAATGAGTCTCCAAAGCGTAAGAAATCCGCTATTAGTGATGTACTTTAGCGAACACATAATTGTTCTCGGCTTGCCCCAGATACTTTTGAGATTGATATTTCGGCTTATATCAAAGCTAAAACAAAAGCCGATATTAAGGTGGCAGATATTACTAAATTCAAATATTCTTACACCAGGCACACGTCATCTTTCAAAATACGTGTGCCCCTGCAGATGTTCAAGACGATCTGTTCCGCCAGCTTTTGCCCAGAAAACATTTTCGTCTAAGAACATCAGCCAAGTACGGTGAAGAAAACAATTGCCAAGCCTGTGGGAGTGAAACTCCCACATAATATTCCTATCAGAATACTAGAGGGCTACGCAGTATACTTCCCAAACTGTAATCTGATAGTTCTTCCTTCGCATCTCACATTATAGTCTTTACAGAAACTTTTTTAAAGCCGAAGATTTTAAGATCTGAAGTTTTTCCAAATAAGTACACCACTTTTAGACGTGATAGAACACTGCGAAGGGGTGGAGGAGTCCTAATTTCTGTAGACTCCAATTTCGCTTCTGAAGAGGTAAAATCACAAGAGTTTGGTGACATAGAATTTCTTTGTGATTTTTTAGTGATTTTAACACTCTGTCCGGTCAATCTTTATACGTTACCTGTTCTTACATACCACTGTTCTTACATACTGATGACGACCAGCTGGTAGCTCTGGGGGACTTAAATATACCAGATCTTATGTGGTCCAATGTTGAGAATTCACCGTCCTTACTGCTTAACTCGCACCACGACTTTCCTGCGGGTATGTTCGACATGTCACTCGGGCAAATTAGCCACGTTAGAAATTCCTTAGGTCGGCTGCTGGACTTGTGTTTCGTTTCTGATCCTGATGAAATTACACTTTCTAGAACTTGTGCACTTTCTGGATCCCTGAGGATCCGTATCATCCCACTCTTGAAGTTTTAATCGAAAACAATAGCTTAATTGACCTTAAGTCTACACTTATAACTAATAAAGTTCGTTTCTTCCGTAAGGCTGACTTTACGAAACTAAATAAGTTAATTTTGGAATTTGATTGGTCCGATTTACTGGCATGTGAAGATATAAATACTGCATTAAACAAATTTTATTACACTTTGAATTTATTTTTCGCGTGCATTGGAAATATCCGTTGGTTTCAAATAATCCGCCTTGCTATACAATGCATCTTTTAAATTTAAAGAACTTAATGAATAGAATATTAAACAAACATAAATTATCTGATTAGCTGAAATTAGCTGAATGTTATTGGAGTTATATTCGCCGCTGCCGTATTCAGTTTACTCAGGACCCGAAGCAGTTCTATAACTTTGTAAACACTAACCCCAAATCTGTATCTTTTCCTCCTCTACTTACGTTTTAGAGCTCTTATGCAAACACCGATCTGGCAATGGCCGATCTCTTTGCAAAGCTTTTTCAAACAACGTATTCACATAGCACCATTCCAGCTCAGCCATTCCAGTACACTTATATAATATCCAATCAGCCAACCTTGAATTTTGCCCATCTTTTGTTCAATGTGGTGTGTTATCGGATCTTTTTAAGGTCAAGCCCGTTTATTCGCCAGGCCCCGATGGAGTACCAGGCTGTGTTCTGAAGAATTGCGCCGAGGCACTGTGCAAACCGCTCCTTAAACTCTTTAATCTATCGCTGGAGATTTTTCCCCTTATGTGAAAGGAATCCTACATTATTCCTCTGCATAAAAAAGGGAATAAATCCGATGCTACAATTTATAGAGGCATCTCTAAATTGTCAGCAATTTCAAAACTTTTCGACACCATGTAGTTCAATAATATCGCCGTGCCAACATGGAATCGCTTTATGAAGCGCCGCTCCACCACAACCAACTTATTGGAGCTAACATCTTTTGTCACGGATGGGTTCTGGAATCGCTTACAGACAGACGTCTGTACACGGACTTCAGTAAATCATTTTACTCTGTTAACCATTCGCTTCTTATAAGTAAACGCAGACTTTTGGGATTCCCAACTGATCTCCTTATCTGGATTTCGAGTTATTTATCAGGAAGAACCCAACGTGTCTTTTTTAAAGATGTTACCTCACGTTTATTCCGCGTCACATCTGGGGTGCCCCAAGGAAGCCATCTTGGACCTTTACTTTTTACACTGTTTATTAACGACTTGCCCCTTGCCTTAACTGACTCACTAGTACTTATGTACGCTGATGCTGTTAAGCTTTGTCTTCAGTATATCTTTACTAGCGCCCAATCTAGACTTCAATCCGATTTGGATAAATTTAAAAATTGGTGTTTAGCAAATAAGCTAAAGCTTAATGGATCGAAATGTAAATTCATATCATTTTATCGATCTAGCCCTCACCAGGCTACGTACTTTCTCTATGGGATGGCCTTAGAACGTTTAACTCAGGTTAACGATCTGGGAGTCCTATTAGATTTGAAACTTAAATTTACCGACCATATATCTACCATGCTTAATAAAGCTATGGGTGTCCTTGGTTTTATTAAGAAATGGTCAAAAGGTTTCAACGACCCTTACATTACTAAAACTTTATACAAATCACTGGTCCTTCCGATTCTAGAGCATGGATCCTCAATACGGAGTACACCAAGATTATATAGAATCTGTACAAAAAAACCTTCTTATTTTCACACTTAGGGGACTTAATTGGGATGAAAGTCTTCACCTTCCCTCCTATCATAGTAGAATTTTATTAATCAACTTACCATCATTAACAAATCGTAGAACGATGCTGGGTAGACAGCCAGCATTTACTAACACGCTTAAATTTTAACGTTCCTAGGAGAATGCCTAGAAACTTTCGTCCTCTACTCCTTAGCCAATGTAGTTCGACATATGCCCAACACGATCCGTTCAGTGTACTCTGTTCGGACTACAATGGTCTCTACCACACTTTGTCGCTTTGCTCTACTAACAATCTTAAATACTTTATACTAAACGCCTTATCTCTGCAACACTCTTCCTCGTGATTTCATACTCTTATTCTTCTCATTTACTTTCTCGGATCTATCCCCGCGATTCGTACGTTATGCGGCAGCGTCCCTCGGTCGGTTGGACGGGAGGTGGGCTGTACGTATGCAGTGGGAACCGCGCGAATGTACAGTTTTTATTCTGCGATTAAATGTTATGAATACGAGTGAAGAAGGAAATGGAAGTCGTGGAGCCGCTTGATGATTGATACCCTTCATTTTTTCCCAACAAATCTTTTTAATTTATTCAGTTGTTATAATAAAATAAAAATAAATAAAAATTTGTATTATAATAATCTATTTTATATAAATAAAATTTTTATATGTACTTTATAATTATATTCGTTTATTATATTTTAGGATTTTCAAATGTTGGTCCACGCATAATTCCAATATCGGCGTCCTCACCTGGGTCATATTGAATTATGTGAAGCACCTTAAATTTTTTCAAGACAAGAAGGGAATAAAATTTTTTAGCAGCCTAAACATTTTCTGTGATTAGTATATATTACAAATTATATTTAGAAGGGAGGGCTTTAGTTAAATAAGTCAAATAAAAATAACATTTATAAAGACAAAGAACCTGGATTGGTAGAAACGACAACCGCATATTATATAAAAAGCGGCAGTCTTCGCTTCAACTTTGGGCGGTTTTTATAATCCACGATATATATATATATAAACAATAGACTTCGTTTCTTGGTATTTTTTTATCCATAAAATAAGCTTTTTCAAATATATTAATTATATTATTATATAATATAATTATATTATATATTAATTATTTTTCGGGCCAATAAATACTCGATTCGGCAAGAAGAATAACGGATGTTTTATGTATATTGTTATTATATATTATTGTTATTATTACCTGCTTTCTTGAGTTTCCTAATGTTAGCTGCGATAGATTCATATTATCCTTTGCCGTTAAATGGGCTTTCACATCTATAAAAAGTTCAGCAGCTCTTTTATTTAGGACTCTCTCCTCAAACTGTTCATCGGTTTCCTTTTTCCATTTGTTCTTCATTCGGATTCTAAAAAAAAAACAAATATTATTTTAATTTTGTTATGATTGAATTAAAATATTAATTAGAGGAATCCAAAAACGGAAATCTACTACGCTCATGACTGCAGAGTTATTGGGTATGCAGCTGATGTTGTAATTGCCTTCGCATCAAAGTTTACGCAAACACTATGGGACCGCAAGACGGATAAGCTGGGGGTGCTTTCGGCATAGGAAAATAGGAATAGGGGTCAAAAAGGGATCACGGCCTCAGTTTCGGATGCCATTTCACGCCAGGACGAAATGAGATCGTTCATGAGACAGACAAAAAGTGGATTCAAAGAGTTGATTAGTGGTTTTCGTAAAATCAATGACCAACTGTGTGCTTAGTAGTCTTTAACTACTAAAGTCTAAAGTAAAGTAAAGTAAACTAATCTTCAACTACTAAATGAGTCTCCAAAGCGTAAGAAATCCGCTTTAGTGATGTGATTGTGGCGAATAATCTTCTGCCTACTCAGCCGACAATTACGCAGCCGTTTATATCTCTGGCCATCCCAAGGGCCGGACCTGGGAAAAATTCGGATTCCGCATATCTCAGCATAAATAAGCAATTGTCCGATATGTCCCCTGTGGCATCGCTTCAGATGATACCACCAGACCCAACAATTCAAACCCCCTTAAGAGTCACCGAACCGGGTAATCAACCGTCCGGACCCCCGGAACGAACTGATGCCACTGTATTAGGTACGGCGGCACCAAAACCCTTGCAGGTGATCCGACCATCGAAACACATATTTGATTCCCTGTTTTCCCCTGATACTTCTGAGATTAATATCTCGACTTACATTAAAGCCAAAATAAAAGCCGACATAATGCTGGCGGATATACAAAATTTTAAATACTTATACACCAGGCACACTTCATCTTTCAAAATACGTGTGCCCTTCCAGATGTTCAAAACGATTTGTTCCGCCAGCTTTTGGCCAAAAAACATTTCGTGCAGGTGAAACTCCACTAGAGCCACTGACCAACCTTCCACCTCATCTTTCTCAGCTTCAAATCTACTATCTTCACTAACACTTACCTATTAGAATACTAGAGGATTACGTAGTAAACTTCCCATACTGTATTCTGATAGCTCTTCCTTTGCATCTCACATTATAGAAATTTTTCCAAGAAAGTACACCACTTTTAGACGTGATAGAACACTGCGATGGGGAGGAGGAGTGCTAATTTCTATAGACTAAAAATTCGCTTCTGAAGAGGTAAAATCACAAGTTTGGTAGCATAGAATTTATTTGTATTAAAATCTTCTTGTCCGGTCAATCTTTATATGTTACCGGCTCTTACATACTACCTTCGTCCAAACCCCCCACATACTGGCAACATTTGTCCGCTATTCGGTTCGTTGCGGATCGTGTGTCTGATGGTGACCAGCTGGTAGCTCTTCTGGATGACTTCAATATCCCAGAACTCATTTGGTCTAACGTTGATAATTCACCGTCTTTATTGCTTAACTCACACCACGACTTCCCTGCGGGCATGTTCGGTCCAATTTATAACTTTGTAAACACTAAGCGCTTACGTTTAAGAACTCTTGCGAACACTGATCAGGCAATGGCCGATCTCTTTGCACAGTTTTTTCAAACAATTCACCTAGCACCAGTCCACCTCAGCTTTACACTTATAATATCCAATCAGTCAACCTTATATTTTGCCCATCTTTTGATGAAAGTGGTGTGTTATCGGATCTTCTTAAGGACAAGCCTGTGTATTCGCCAGGCCCCGATTTAGTACTGAAGCTGTGTTCTGAAGAACTGCGCCGAGGCACTGTGCAAACCGCTCCTTAAACTCTTTAACCTATCGCTGGAGACTTTGATCTTTCCCCTTATGTAGAAGGAATCTTTCATTACTCCTCTGCATAAAAAAGAAAAAAAATCCGACGCTGCCAATTATAGAGGCATTTCTAAATTGTCAGTAATATCAAAGCTTTTTGAAAAACTTCTCACCCCACATTTGCAAAACCTATGTAGTTCAATAATATCTCCATGCCAGCATGGCTTCATGAAACGCCGCTTCACCACTACCAACCTATTGGAGCTAACATCTATTGTCACGGTCACACAGACAGACGTCATTTACACTGACTTCAGCGAAGCATTTGACTCTGATAACCATTCATTACTGAAGATTAATAAGCTAGCTGCGAAAGCCCGCACAAACTACAAAGCATATATTGTTTTTCAATGTTATATTTTAAGCCTGGAAATTGAAAAAAAAAAACTCACCAAATTATATTCCCCCATAAAATCACGTCGGGATCACTAAATGTTAAGTTACCGAGCGTTTTTGGTTGTTAGAATCAATGTACTTCCTCTTTTTATCTCTATTTTTTTGTGCGCACTGCGTTTATTACATCTTTTGGTTATTAACTTTCAACACCCGGTGCTTATTTTTATTTATTTATTTATATTAATAAAATTAAAATTTTACATTCGTATCGCTTCGCGTGTGCAGTGGTATATTTGGAGGTAAAATAAGATTTTTATTAAAATTCTTCCAAAAATAGCTCTGCTTCTTCATCTTTTGCAGTGTTGCTTCTTTTGTCGCTCACGAGAGGTTCTTATCTCTATTCTTGCGGTTTATCCACACTAATCTCTATATTTCATCTCCTCTCTCTCATCTTCTTTTCGTTTCCACGGTTCAGTGGTTCAAGGTGATACCAAAAATAGAAACAAAAATATTAATAAATTGACGTAACATTATCATGGATTTAAAATCGTCTGTGCGTCGAAGACTTGTAATAAGACAATCTCGTCATCCCAGCCTACCATCCACTGCTGGCTGTGTGACAATGTTTTACACGCTAAGTGTGCCGGGTTCACGGCCTCAGTTTCGGATGCCACTTCTCGTAGGTCTGGTCTCCACTTTTGCTGTGATGGTTGTCGTGCTGTTCAGGACGAAATGAGATCGTTCATGAGACAGACTAAAAGTGGATTTAAATAGTTGATTAGCGGTTTTCGTAAAATCAATGACCAACTTTGTGCGCTCGATGCACAGTTTAATAGTCTTCAACTATTAAATGTGTCTCCAAAGCGTAAGAAATCCGCTATTAGTGATGTACTTGTGGCGAATAAACTTCAGCCTACTCAGCCGACACTTATTCAGCCGCTTATATCTCTGCGCACCCCAAGGGCTGGAACTGGGAAAAATTCGGCTTCCGAATTTCTCAATATTAATGAGCAATTGTCCGATTTGTCCTCTGTGGCATCACTCCAAAAGATTCCACCAGACCCAATTACTCAAACCCCCTTATGACTCACCGAACAAGGTTTTTAAACGTCTAAACCCCTGGTACGAACTGATGCTGCAGTATTAGTTACGGCGGCACCAAAACCTTTACAGGTGATCCCGCCATCGAAACACATAATTGTTTCTCGGCTTGCCCCAGATACTTTTGAGATTGATATTTCGGCTTATATCAAAGCTAAAACAAAAGCCGATATTAAGGTGGCAGATATTACTAAATTCAAATATTCTTACACCAGGCACACGTCATCTTTCAAAATACGTGTGCCCGTGCAGATGTTCAAGACGATCTGTTCCGCCAGCTTTTGCCCAGAAAACATTTTCGTCTAAGAACATCAGCCAAGAGTAAAACTCCCACATAATATTCCTATCAGAATACTAGAGGGCTACGCAGTAAACTTCCCAAACTGTAATCTGATAGTTCTTCCTTCACATCTCACATTATGGTCTTTACAGAAACTTTGTTAAAGCCGAAGATTTTAAGATCTGAAGTTTTTCCAAATAAGTACACAACTTTTAGACATGATAGAACACTGCGAAGGGGTGGAGGAGTCCTAATTTCTGTAGACTCCCATTTCGCTTTTGAAGAGGTAAAATCACAAGAGTTTGGTGACATAGAATTTCTTTGTGATTTTAGAGTGATTTTAACACTCTGTCCGGTCAATCTTTATACGTTACCTGTTCTTACATACCACCTTCGACGGAACCGCCCACATACTGGCAACATTTGTCCGCTAATCGTCTCGTTTCGGACCGATTTTCTGATGAGGACCAGCTGGTAGCTCTGGGGGACTTCAATATACCAGATCTTATGTGGTCCAATATTGAGAATTCACCTTCCTTCTGCTTAACTCGCACCACGACTTTCCTGCGGGTATGTTCGACATGTCACTCGGGCAAATTAGCCACGTTAGAAATTCCTTAGGTCGGCTGCTGGACTTGTGTTTCGTTTCTGATCCTGATGGAATTACACTTTCTAGAACTGTGCCCCTTTCTAACCTTGAGGATCCGTATCATCCCACTCTTGCAGTTTTAATCGAAAACAATAGCTTAATTGACCTTAAGTCTACACTTATAACTAATAAAGTTCGTTTCTTCCGTAAGGCTGACTTTAACTAAATAAGTTAATTTTGGAATTTGATTGGTCCGATTTACTGGCATGTGAAGATATAAATACTGCATTAAACAAATTTTATTACACTTTGAATTTATTTTTCGCCGCTTGCGTGCCATGGAAATATCCGTTGGTTTCAAATAATCCGCCTTGCTATACAAGGCATCTATTAAATTTAAAGAACTTAATGAATAGAATATTAAACAAACATAAATTATCTGACTGTACAGTTAGTTATTCAAGATACTTAGTAGCTCGGCCTAATTTCACGCTGAATGTTATCGGAGTTATATTCGCCGCTGCCGGATTCAGTTTACTCAGGACCCGAAGCAGTTCTATAACTTTGTAAACACTAACCCCAAATCAGTATCTTTTCCTCCTCTACTTACGTTTTAGAGCTCTTATGCAAACACCGATCTGGCAATGGCCGCTCTCTTTGCAAAGCTTTTTCAAACAACGTATTCACATAGCACCATTCCAGCTCAGCCATTCCAGTACACTTATATAATATCCAATCAGCCAACCTTGAATTTTGCCCATCTTTTGTTCAATGTGGTGTGTTATCGGATCTTCTCAAGGTCAAGCCCGTTTATTCGCCAGGCCCCGATGGAGTACCAGGCTGTGTTCTGAAGAACTGCGCCGAGGCACTGTGCAAACCGCTCCTTAAACTCTTTAATCTATCGCTGGAGATTTTTCCCCTTATGTGAAAGGAATCCTACATTATTCCTCTGCATAAAATAGGGAATAAATCCGATGCTACAAATTATAGAGGCATCTCTAAATTGTCAGCAATTTCAAAGCTTTTCGAAAAACTTATCACTCCACATTTCCAACACCATGTAATTCAATAATATTGCCTTAATTGGGATGAAAGTCTTCACCTTCCCTCCTATCATAGTAGACTTTTATTAATCAACTTACCATCATTAACAAATCGTAGAACGATGCTGGGTAGACAGCCAGCATTTACTAACACGCTTAAATTTTAACGTTCCTAGGAGAATGACTAGAAATTTTCGTCCTCTACTCCTTAGCCATTGTAGTTCGACATATGCCCAACACGATCCGTTCAGTGTACTCTGTTCGGACTACAATGGTCTCTACCACACTTTGTCACTTTACTCTACTAACAATCTTAAATACTTTATACTAAACGCTAAGGCGTTTGAGATAAGTCTCTGCAACACTCTTCCTCGTGATTTCATACTCTTATTCTTCTCGTTTACTTTCTCGGATCTATCCCCGCGATTCGTACGTTATGCGGCAGCGTCCCTCGGTCGGTTGGACGGGAGGTGGGCTGTACGTATGCAGTGGGAACCGCGCGAATGTACAGTTTTTATTCTGCGATTAAATGTTATGAATACGAGTGAAGAAGGAAATGGAAGTCGTGGAGCCGCTTGATGATTGATACCCTTCATTTTTTAATCCCTTTAAATTAACAAATCTTTTTTATTTATTCAGTTGTTATAATAAAAATAAATAAAAATTTGTATTATAATAATCTATTTTATATATATTAAATTCTTATATGTACTTTATAATTATATTCGTTTATTATATTTTAGGATTTTCAAATGTTGGTCCACGCATAATTCCAATATCGGCGTAGGGTGAGGATTGAATAATGTGAAGCACCTTAAATTTCTTCAAGACAAGAAGGGAATAAAATTTTTGAGCAGCCTAAAAAAATTCTGTGATTAGTATATATTACAAATTACATTTAGAAGGGAGGGCTCTAGTTAAATAAATCAAATAAAAGTCAACTAAAAATAACCTTTATAAAGACAAAGAACCTGGAGTGGAAGAAACGACAACCGCATATTATAGAAAAAGCGGCAGTCTTCGCTTCAACTCTGGGCGGTTTTTATAATCCACGATATATATATATATATATATATAAACAATAGACATCGTTTCTTGGTCTTTTTTATACATAAAATAATCTTTTTAAAATATATTATTATATTATTATATTATTATATAATTATATTATTATATAATTATATTATTATATAATTATATTATATATTAATTATTTTTCGGGCCAATAAATACTCGATTCGGCAAGAAGAATAACGGATGTATTATGTATATTGTTATTTTATATTAATGTTATTATTACCTGCTTTCTTGAGTTTCCTAATGTTAGCTGCGATAGAGTCATATTATCCTTTGCCGTTAAATGGGCTTTCACATCTATAAAAAGTTGAGCAGCTCTTTTATTTAGGACTCTCTCCTCAAACTGTTCATCGGTTTCATTTTCCATTTGTTCTTCATTCGGATTCTAAAAAAAAACAAATTTTATTTTAATTTTGTTATGATTGAATTAAAATATTAATTAGAGGAATCCGAAAACGGAAATCTACTACGTTCATGGCTGCAGAGTAATTTTCGCAAACCGTCTTGCGGTCCGCAAGACGGATAAGCTGGGGGTGCTTTCGGCATAGGCAAATAGGAATAGGGGTCAAAAAGGGATCACGGCCTCAGTTTCGGATGCCATTTTACGTCAGGACGAAATGAGATCGTTCATGAGACAAACAAAAAGTGGATTCAAAGAGTTGATTATTGGTTTTCGTAAAATCAATGACCAACTGTGTGCTTAGTAGTCTTTAACTACTAAAGTCTAAAGTAAAGTAAAGTAAAGTAATCTTCAACTACTAAATGAGTCTCCAAAGCGTAAGAAATCCGCTTTAGTGATGTGATTGTGGCGAATAATCTTCTGCCTACTCAGCCGACAATTACGCAGCCGTTTATATCTCTGGCCATCCCAAGGGCCGGACCTGGGAAAAATTCGGATTCCGCATATCTCAGCATAAATAAGCAATTGTCCGATATGTCCCCTGTGGCATCGCTTCAGATGATACCACCAGACCCAACAATTCAAACCCCCTTAAGAGTCACCGAACCGGGTAATCAACCGTCCGGACCCCCGGAACGAACTGATGCCACTGTATTAGGAACGGCGGCACCAAAACCCTTGCAGGTGATCCGACCATCGAAACACATATTTGTTTCCCTGTTTTCCCCTGATACTTCTGAGATTAATATCTGGACTTACATTAAAGCCAAAATAAAAGCCGACATAATGCTGGCGGATATACAAAATTTTAAATACTTATACACCAGGCATACTTCATCTTTCAAAATACGTGTGCCCTTTCAGATGTTCAAAACGATTTGTTCCGCCAGCTTTTGGCCAAAAAACATTTCGTCCAGGTGAAACTCCACTAGTGCCACTGACCAACCTCATCTTTCTCAGCTTCAAATCTACTATCTTCACTAACACTTACCTATTAGAATACTAGAGGATTACGTAGTAAACTTCCCATACTGTACTCTGATAGTTCTTCTTTTGCATCTCACATTATAAAAATTTTTCCAAGAAAGTACACCACTTTTAGACGTGATAGAACACTGCGATGGGGAGGAGGAGTGCTAATTTCTATAGACTAAAAATTCGCTTCTGAAGAGGTAAAATCACAAGTTTGGTAGCATAGAATTTATTTGTATTAAAATCTTCTTGTCCGGTCAATCTTTATATGTTACCGGCTCTTACCTTCATCCAAACCCCCCACATACTTGGGGGGTTATACTTGCAACATTTGTCCGCTATTCGGTTCGTTTCGAATCGTCTGTCTGATGGTGACCAGCTGGTAGCTCTTCTGGATGACTTCAATATCCCAGAACTCATGGTCTAACGTTGATAATTCACCGTCTTTATTGCTTAACTCACACCACGACTTTCCTGCGGGCATGTTCGGCCCAATTGATAACTTTGTAAACACTAAGCGCTTACGTTTGAGAACTCTTGCGAACACTGATCAGGCAATGGCCGATCTCTTTGCACAGTTTTTTCAAAAAATTCACCTAGCACCAGTCCACCTCAGCTTTACACTTATAATATCCAATCAGTCAACCTTATATTTTGCCCATCTTTTGATGAAAGTGGTGTGTTATCGGATCTTCTTAAGGTCAAGCCCGTTTATTCGCCAGGCCCCGATGGAGTACTGAAGCTGTGTTCTGAAGAACTGCGCCGAGGCACTGTGCAAACCGCTCCTTAAACTCTTTAACCTATCGCTGGAGACTTCGATCTTTCCCTTATGTAGAAGGAATCTTTCATTACACCTCTGCATAAAAAAGAGAAAAAATCCGACGCTGCCAATTATAGAGGCATTTCTAAATTGTCAGTAATTTCAAAGCTTTTTGAACTACCTATGTAGTTCAATAATATCTCCATGCCAGCATGGCTTCATGAAACGCCGCTTCACCACTACCAACCTATTGGAGCTAACATCTATTGCCACGGTCACACAGACAGACGTCATTTACAATGACTTCAGTGAAGCATTTGACTCTGTTAACCATCCGCTTTTATAAGTAAACTCAATCTTTTGAGATTCCCAACTGATCTTCTTATCTGGATTTCGAGTTACTTATTTGGAAGAACCCAACGTGTCTTCTTTAAAGATGTTACCTCACGTTTAGTCGGCGTCACATCTGTGGTGCCCCAAGGAAGCCATCTTGGACCTTTACTTTTTACACTGTTTATTAAAGACTTGCCCCTTGCCTTAACTGATTCGCTAGTACTCATGTCGCTGATGATGTTAATCTTTGTCTTCAGTATAGATTTACTAGCGCCCAATCTATCTAGACTTCAATCCGAGTTGGATAAATTTCAAAATTGGTATTTAGCAAATAACCTAAAGCTTAATGGATCGAAAAGTAATCTCATGTCATTTTATTTGTTGTCCGAAATTCAATATTTAAAAGATAAAATAAAGAAGTGGTTTTAATCGCATTGTATTCATAGTCATTTTCAACATCATATTACGTAAAAAGGACCATATTCTGATCCATCTCTAGTCAAGGATAATAATTAATGGGGCCTTTACTAAGTGTTGCGTGTAATAAAATGTTACAATTTGTTGTATTGTCTTCGTAGTTATATGTTAAAGTGAATCGTAGCAACAGTGAAAATTTGCATAGAAATCTCGGTTTTAAAAAGCTGTTGAAAGTGAGTACAGCATAGTCCAACCTTGAAACCGATTTTACGTAATAGAGTAATTAATTCTCTTTCGATAGTATATATCCAGAATTGTCCCTTTCAACCACTTTTTTTTTTTGAATTTTCGTTTATAGTTCATAACCTCAAATTCAACAATTCGGATTTGTTTGCAACATGGAAGTCTGTGAAGACCCAAGCATCAAAGGAGAAAGCAATTCTTGATTTTTTTAAAGAAAAACTATTGGAAATATATCTGAATATATCTTGAATATATCTTGAACGAAGGGGGTCCTATAAAAGACTTTGGCAATGTTGGAGATTTCGATGATAATTTTAAATTGGAATTCAATTTTGAAGTGGAGAACGAAGATATAAAGGTTTAACAACTTTTGTTTTTATTTTTATGCAAAACTCTTTATTTCTAATTTTTTTTATTAAAATTACAATTACCTTTGTTTTTGGTTCTATACGCTGTCATTTTATATCATTCAATTTAATAAAAAAAATAAATATAAAAAAAAGCGGTGCCACACCCATTTTTTTTTAATTTCGACTGCCTATGGGTTAATTAATCCAATAAAAAAGCTAGATCGAAAAATCTTGTTTCATTCGTGAGTTATTAATTTATGACAACAAAAGTAAACGGCTGGACCATAGTGGAACGCCTTAGGACGATTAACTCAGGTTAATGATCTGGGTGTTCTAGTAGATTTGAAACTTAAATTTACCGACCATATATTCACCATGGTTAATAAAGCTATGGGTGTGCTTGGTTTTATTAAAAGATGGTCAAAAGAATTTAATTTATGTTATATAACAAAAACGTTATATACCTACATCATTGGTCCGTCCGATTCTTGATTATGCATCGTGTGCCTAGAGTCCCGAATACGGAGTACACCGAGATCACATAGAATCTGTACAAAAAAACTTTCTAACGTTCGCCCTTAGAGGACTAAATTGGGATTCAAATCTTCTCCTCCCGTCTCACTTAGAATCATTAACAAGCAGTAGAACGATGCGGGGTATTTCTATATCATCTTGTTTATCGTAATATAGACAGCCAGCATTTACTAACACGCTAAAATTTTAACATTGCTAGGAGAATGACAAGAAACTTTTGTCCTCTACTCCTTAGCCATTGTAGTTCGACATATGCCCAACACGATCCGTTCAGGGTATTATGTTCGGACTACAACGGTCTCTACCACATCTTGTCACTTTGCCCTACTAACAATCTAAAATCCTTTTTACCCGGGACGGGGATAAGAGGATTTCCTCTAACCCGGGAGGTGTTTAAATCGATTATTGTTATTGTTCCACGTGCCGAATAAGAATTCGTTACCAAAATTGATATTCAGTTTACTTTTGGGAATTTGGAATTCCTCTTAAACCTCCTAACGTAGACTTGCAGCTACTTAGATGGAACGTGTCCTTTTTAAAAATAAACATTTCCGTCCAGTCCGTGCTACATCCAGTGTCCCTCAAGAAAGCCACCTCAGTCCCTAACTATGGGATTGCTTTAAAACCTCTAGCAGGTTCATGATCTTGGCGTGCTGTTAGAGTTAAAACTTAAATTTACCGACCGATATGGTCGTCCTTAATGGTTAACAACGATAAGGGTGACCTTCTTCTTATTAAAAGATGGTCAAAAGATTTAAATGACCCCACTGTAACTAAAAGCTTCTATATCATTAGTCCGTCCGATACTATCAACAACGTCTTTTGCAACGAAAAATTTCATATTATTTGCTCTTAGGGGAGTGAACTGGAATGCTTATCTACACCCTCCATTTTCTCATAGTAGAGTCTTACCAATGAACATTCCCTCCTTAATAAATAGTATAACGATGATGTAGATAGCCCAGCACATACTAACAATCTTAAGTTTTAACGTTCCTAAAAAGGACTGGAAAATGTAGTCCTCTGTTCCATTACTATTGAAGTTCGACCTTAGAGCGATAATGGCCTCTATCGCCATAAAATTATGCATAGAAATATATTATGTAATTTTTAATATTATTTTAAGAATTTCTTACCTGTACAACAGGATTTGATACATCATAATTATGCCAATCCTTCGACGATATGTTTGTATTTTTTTCGACAAACAAATTTTCAACCATAAGTGGTCTATCTAAAGAATCTTTCAATATAGAGTTTATTTGGTCGGATGGTGGATGAGGAATATTATCAAGTTCGCCAAAACTGGTATGCTGCGGAGTAACTTGACCGTGATCCAATCCGGCAGGTGTTGAGTCTCCTTGATTAAAATCATCAATATCATGATTTGAATTTCTTGGGGTTAACGGAATTTCATTTATTGATGAAAACTGTTCCATATCGTTAAAAGGTAATAATTCAGGACTGCGAATATTATCAAATATATTTGTATCATTTTGACAAGAAATACTTTCATGGTCTTTTGTAGCTATATCCAATGATAATACAGATATGCCCAATGATTTTTGATGTTCTCTTACGGCTTCAGGAGCTTCCCAGCTTTGAACAAGTGTATCTGCTACATGGTCAGAAATTAAATGCGTAGTAAAGTCATTCTTTCTTTTTCGCCCCTTTTTATTAAAAATAATTAATGATGTTTCGTTTTCTTGTGCAGAGTATTCTAATGCAAGAATTTCAAGAGGCGCCACACATGTAAAGTCCTCCAATATGGTTGAATGTGAAAACAATTGCCTATTATAATTATTAACTAATGATCGGGCTGGTATGGATCTGGATGGTAGGGAAAAAAGCTTTTCGACACCTCCAGTTTCTTTCCAATACATTAGTCTAAAAAAAAAACTTTTGTTATTATACTTTAAAAAATACAAACATACTACCTTTTTGTGGGTGGAGCCAAATCAAGAGTTGTTAAAATATCAGATGTATCAGCCAATTGAGCCTTCATTTCTTCTCCAGAAATATTTTTTACTTCATCAATAATAAGTTTTCTTTTTCGTTTAGCTCTTGTAACGCCTTTATAAATAGTTGCGTCAATGGGGGCTAATGGGAATCCTTCATCCTCATTCTGGACAGTTTCATTCAATGGCACATTAATAGAAACATCGGCATTGTCACTAGCAATATTTTCTTTAAAAATTAAATTTTGTATTATACTGTTAACCGAACTTTACTAGTTACATACCTCCTTTATCATTAATTATAGAAGGAGATGGAGATGTTGCAGGGGAAGGAATGTTATTAAAATTATCAACAACTTCATCGTCAGAATTATCACCACCATGAGGATCGGCGGTTTCATTTATTCCATGATCAGGTGGATGTGGCAGCTCTCCAAATAAATCGTCTTCAAAAAGTTCCGGCTCTAAAAAATATAATACACTTTAAACATTTATATTTTTCTAACCGGCACTGATAGAGCCAGTTGGCGCAATCATTGAGAATAAATCATTTCCTACCCTATTAGTTTACTTTCAAACATTTTTTCATTCGAAACATTTTTCAATTGGAAAATGGTATCTTCCAGTCGGTTTTCATACCATATTACCTATTCATTTTTCATTTTAACTTTATAAACATATTTGCGAGCTTGGGAGAAATTTTTGGCGATAAATCTTAGAAGCACAAAAATAAATATAAAATGGGTTTTAAAATTTAGAAAAGTGAAAAAATTTATTTTTTTGTTATTTTAATGGGGGGTTTGTTGGTTTTTTATTTCAAGATAGCTATTGCGGATTACTAATACTCGTTGAAATTTATTGCTAAAATCCTTTTTTTGGATTAATAGGGCGAAAAAAAATCGACTGCTCTAAAAATAAATCTATGGCTCATCTGAAAATATTTTTGTTCAGATTGCTTGCCCTTTGTTGCTCATGATTATATCGACTCAGAAGGTGATCCTTATCAAGAATATATATTCTTTTTAGGGTCGGAGATGTCTCCTTCACTCCGTTGCACACTGTTGACCGAAATTATAATACCCTCTGAAAGGGTATAAAAATATTTCTATAATTATATTTGCGAAAAATTGTATAAACTTTTACATTATATCATAGACACACCCAAGACAGTAAAGTAGATGGCATTAGTATACTTCACCTTCCATTTTTTCACAGTTGTAATCTTTTAGATACAGCTAAAAGATTCGGTTAATGCGATTCACAGTAAACCAGAAACAACGAGAAAAAAAATATTTTCTTAAGGAAAAATAAACAAAAAAAAACAAGCTAACCTTAGCTACAAGCAGCTATAGGATATAGTCGGCCGATCTCGGCCGTTCTCGGCCGACTTATATACTGCCTGCCAAAAAAAGAAGGGTGTGTGCAAAGTTTGAAGTCGATAGTTTTAAAACTGAGAGATTAGTTTGCGTAGAAACAGACATACAGGACATATCTTAATTTACAATTTAAATGCTGCCTTAAAATTCGGACAAGTTTTTTTTGTGTTTTAAAAAAAATGAAGTTTAAGTTAATATTTAAATGGAACTAAAGATTGCCGCACCACGAATTTAACATTGAAATATACATTAAAGTTGTAAGACAGCAAGAAAACGTGGGACCTAGAAAAAAAGGCCCCTACCAAAATGCTAACAGAAAAACTCAGACGGACAGTCCAACATATTTACACTAAATCGGAGTGTCACAGAGTATCCTTCACTGGCTTCACTTATAAATATATAAACATATAAAAAATCTTTAAGAAAAATTTTCATTTCATTTCAATTTGAAATTTTAAATTTTAAAATTTCAAAGAAAATTTTGAAAATGATAACAGTTATATTTTTAGTTATAAGCAAAACAGCTACAAAATTGAAAACCACTGCGATGTTAAAGGCCCAGTACAATTTTTAATTAGTTGTATAATTTTTAAGTATATAGTTGCACTTACGCCCGAAAGAATCTCCAAAGCCATCACCATCTAATCGATGCTCGGATAAATCTGTTGGGTCTTCGGTTGGTTGCGGATCCAATGACTCTATATTTGCTAAAACTTCGGAACCGAACAGTTTCTCCTAAAAGATAAAGTACAAAAATTAAAAACAATTAGTTTTTTATGTATTACGTGGTTCCGTAGTACATAAACATTTTACATTAAAAAAAAATCGAGTATACATTGGAGCTCGAACATTAATAGCGGACGATTAATAAACTAAGGTGACACAAACCCGTTGCGTGAGGTAGTAACGGTTAGCACCTTCAGCCCTCTGCGGAGCGACCTGTTTAGGGCTCGCAGATAGCTTACTTGTTGCTGAAGATGCGAAGACCGTCTAAAATTACAGAAAGTTGAACGTAAATTTAAACGTATATTAAAACCACTCAGTGCTAAAATTAGAAGCAATTAACTGCAAGTAAATTCGCAAAAAAAGCTCAGGGTAATAATAAGCATCCTTTTCGTGTAACGAAGTTTAAACTTATGCTTTTTAGTTTATCTTTAAGCAAGATAAAATATGCATAGGACGTTGCCGACCACTTTTCTAAGGTAACAGAACCAACATTGATGTTGGAATTGTCCATCACTGCAATCTAACTAATCTCTCTCTACCACTCTGCAATCTAACTAATCTAACTAATCATCACTAATCCGATGGAGCACTGTCACTTTCTACCATTCTACTATGCCCGAGCGGCACAACACAAAGGGAACCGTGGAGTGCCCAGTGCCCGTCCCCTGACGATGCTGGCGTTCCCGCCACATGCTTTAGCAACGATAATATAAGATTATCAAAAAAGTCTTGCTGTATTTTTATTGAATTTTCAATTATTCATAAAATTGGTAATAATAATGCGATTTAAGATTTCAAATATGCGCCGTTATTTTCGATGACGAGTTCCCAACGAGATGACACCTATCGGAACTTCATAATGCCCGTCTTATAGAAGCTCGCTTGCCTATAGGCAAAAAACTCGGACAGCCAATTTTCATAGTACTCTCTTGTGGCCAACTTCCGAATAGGAACCGTTTGCGCTTCACGTTGTCGTAAGTGATCCAATTTTCATCACCCGTCACCATCCTCTTCAAAAACGGGTCGATTTTGTTGCGATTTAGAAGCGATTCGCATGCATCCATACGATCAAAAATGTTTTTTTGCGTCAAGTCGTATGACACCCATACATCGAACTTTTTTTTGATTCCAAGCTTCTTCAAATGGTTTATAACGGTTTGATGACTCATGCCCAGCTCTTGGCCGATGCTCTCTTTCGATCAATTAAGCGATTTCATCGCAATTTTCGACGACAGGCCTTCCGGACCGTGGCGCATCTTCAACCACCTCTGCACCCAAACGAAAACGTTGAAACCATCGTTGTGAGGTGGTAATGGAAACTGTATCGGGTCCATAAACAAAAATTTACAAAATGTCGGCCCTTTGAATTTTTATACCCTTGCAGAGGGTATTATAATTTTGGTCAAAAGTGTGCAACGCAGTGAAGGAGACATCTCCGACCCCAAAAAGAATATATATTCTTGATCAGGATCACCTTCTCAGTTGATATAAGCATATCCATCTGTCTGTCTGTTTCTACGCAAACAAGTCTCTCAGTTTTAAAGCTATCGTTTTCAAACTTTGCACACACCTTTCTTTCCTTATCTGGCAGTATATAAGTCGGAACGGCCGGAATCGTTCGACTATATCCTATAGCTGCCATATAACTGATTGATCGGGAATGCCATAACTTTGTTGTTTTCGAAGTTAGAAGAATGGGATTTTCTATGGATTCTACGTTGGGCAAACTAATTCGATCTGCCAAATTTCATAAGGATCGGCCGACTATATGAGATCCGATATATATCCAATAATATAAGATGCATGTCGCGACCTAGAGGACTGCCACTCAACTGCAAGGGTGTGGGGGTCGAAGCGGTAAAGAGAACAAAGAAATTATTTTGTATCAGCCTATACCAAGAATAAGGTGAAGTGTAGGGAATTGTAGAAGTGTAGGGTGCGGAGCATAGAGACGGAAACTGCAATATAATCGTCCCGCTCTGGCACACGGTACGCTCTCTTTCTGGCATACTTATACGAAAGCGCTGAGAGACAGATGCAAACGGAGATCAGGAATTGTCCCGTTATTGAAAGTTTTAGAGCTTTTTCGGTTGCGTAGCAACGAAGTTAGCTTATTGGCAGGTCGTTTATTTGAATTTGCGAGAGAGCACCAAACGTGAAATAACTGACCTGCGTAAATTGAACGAAGGCAGCAACCACGTGCTAAAGCAACTTTGGCATTTATAAAATTTCAAACATCTCTAACATAAGTATTGGGAACATCTCTTGCAACAGTTGAGAATACTAAGATTGCTGAAAGGTAAATATAGTGGATAGATAGTTAATAGATCAGTGAGACAATTTGTATTACAGTGGGAAAGCAACCTGTAGTGCGATCTCCACCGGTTAGCCTTGCGCGCGTCTCGTAGCGTTTTCGCGCTTTTCATCAAGTGGCACGTTGCCACTGGCAAAAACAAAGGCAACCGGTCGGAAAGGAAGGAAGTGAGAAAAAAAAGGAGTGGGAAGAGATCGAGTGTAGGACGTCTAGTACACGTGGCAACCTAACCTTAAACGGATGACGTAACGGAGCCATAAGCAGAATAGGCTAAAGGAGCAGTTACCACAGCAGCCAGCTTGGGACTCACTCATTCTTGTGCCAGTGTGGCATGAACTCATTACCACGTGATCTCGCAGATCCACCGATCCTATTCTTTCCCTCCGCACTCCCCCGCAGCGACCCGAATTCAGCAAAAGACCCCGAGAAAAGCAATGACGAACTAGGATGTGAGAAGTATCAAAGCGTTGGATCTATTAAAATTAGAATTAAGATTTTGCTAGAGATAGTTATTTAGGGTAATTCATGATTTAGTAAAGATAATGCATATTATAATGGAATAGAAGAGTATTATCTGGGTCTGGGGCTTATGGTGATGCAGTTTTCAGGAAACTCCGAAGTCGTTTGAGTCTGTAGAGTACATTTCTCTTGGGATACCAAATAGATTCACATCGAGGTATCAAGGCAGGGAGCATACAACATCTCAGCCACCCTGATCAAGCGAAAGTTTTCCTGATCCTCAATACAACCCGTGTCCGTCCGTTTCCAACAGGTCTCAACTCAAATATTTTCCCGATCATTAACGAACAGTGAAGTGCACTTAAATAATTATTAGAGTAGAGTGGTGTTATGTAGGAAGCTAGGAAAAACCCACACCGTTCCGACGAGCTTAGAACCGAGCAACGCGAGAAGTGCACGCCCCCGAAACCTCCTACGCACCGTGGGTAAAGACGACCCTTCGATCCCAGGGTGAATACCGACAGTAAGCCCCTTCGCAACCAGGTTTTCTTTAACGATGTGGTAAAGCGAAAAGGAACAGCAGCGTACGAATACGTGCTTTTACTAACTGGATACTACAAGGGTATATTAACATCGGCTCCGCCCAAAGTTAGCTTTCCTTTCTTGTTTTTTTTTTTTTAAATAGCCTGTTTTTTTTAGCCACAAATCATGTTTGAAAGTAAAGAAAAACTTCGCCGATTTGTTTTATCCCAGTTCATATAGTTTACACCATAGCTATATATGTATAGAATAACGTATTAAAATTTGGAGCCGATTGGATTAATAGTTTTTGAGTAACCTCATGCGTCAGTCGTAAAAGTACTGTCCGAAAAAAACGCATGCAAAGTTTTGAGAACCAAATTCTTGGGTATAAAACAGACACACGTTTAATCATAAACCGGCAATATCTTTTGAAGTTTTTGAAATTTTTACTGAAAATTTTAAAGGAACATTCTTGAATAGTTATAGGTTCGAATTAAATTTAAATAAAATCGATTTTTTTAAACTGAATGGGGGGTTGCCTTAATGCAACATAGCTAAATTTGTTTTTGTCTCTGAGATCCACGCATTCATACATACAGACGGATATGGCATCATGTTGATCTAGAATGTATATACCTTATGGCGCTGGAGACAATTCCTTCTCCCTGTAACATTCACACTAATCCAATATACCCTTGTACAGGGTGACAAAAATGCAATGGTGACAAAAAGTCTGCCATTCTTTTTCACGATCTGGCGAATTCTGGAAGGGTTAGCGGTGCATGGTCTGCCTCGTCCGGGACGGTCACCTTCATCACCGCCGGATAGATGCCGTTTGGTTTGAAATGCCGAGTAAACGAACAATTTCGCA
Organism: Drosophila atripex; assembly: GCA_035045925.1. Lineage (NCBI taxonomy): Eukaryota > Metazoa > Arthropoda > Insecta > Diptera > Drosophilidae > Drosophila > Drosophila atripex. The sequence goes on from JAWNOP010000011.1 coordinate 772,878, forward strand.
TTGGCGGTTTCCTTGTTGGAACAGATTCAAAATTTCACAACGATTGTTAAACATCTTGAAACAAATACCAAATTGATGGAAACACAAAAATATTAATATATTTGTTTCATAGGAGTACAAGCGATCGATAAATGCATTTCTGTAAGGGCTGCACCAAAACACATTTGTGATCGATTGCTTCAAAAATTTTCCGCATTATTTCTTGTCACCATCCAATGTCTTCTTGACTTCTTATTTCTTGGTATAATAAGAACAACGGGTAATGATATTAATGTAAGGCGATATTTATATCTATATATAATATATTTATATATATCTATATATATAAAATATAATATATAATAAGTTATCACCCGGCACCGCCAAACCACTATGACCACAAATCCACTATGTTGCGCTGACTATAATGTTGCTGACACCGGAATGCTGACACTGCACTCAAAGTTGGAGTGGGAGGTCAGGCGATAGCGAACTTACCGGACCGGAGGGCCACAGCTCAGCGAAGTTAGTCTATTCTAGACACCCGGAAAGACTAGGCGAACTCAGATCCCAAATAATTTGTACACTAACACTCAGATCCCAAATAAATTGTACACTAGAAACACTTCCCAAATAAATTGTAACACTAAATCAACAAAAATCCCGATAGAATCGTTATTTCCACGGCACGTCCCATCGCCGGAAATATGTCCCGACTCTTCATGATCAGGTGATCATCCAGGACACCTTAACTATATAGATATATATAGACCTATATTTCTAATATATAGGAGAAGGAGGAGATCTAGTCCTCACCAGGCTATGTACTTTCTCTATGGGATAATATATATTCTCTAAGGATAATATATATCTAATATATATATATATATATATTATATATATAATATATATCTAATATATATATATAATATATATCTATATATATTTTCTGTAGACTCCAAATTCGCTTCTGAAGAAGGAAAATCACAAGAGTTTGGTGACATAGAATCTTTATATGTTACCGGTTCTTACATACCACCTTCGTCAAAACCCCTCACAACTTGCAATAATTTGTCCGTTATTCGGTTCGTTTCGGATCGTCTTTCTGATGTTGACCAGCTGGTAGCTACTCTGAATGACTTCAATATCCCAGAACTCATGTGGTCTAATGTTGATAATTCACCGTCTTTATTGTTTAACTCGTACCACGACTTCCCTGCGGGCATGTTCACCAATATTGGACCAATTTGGTCCAACATACCATGCATAACGCAGAATGTTCAGTTTACTCAGGATCCGAAGCAGTTTTATAACTTTGTAAACACTAAGCGCAAACATGTATTTTCTCCGCCTCTGCTTACGTTTGAGAACTCTTGCGAACACTGATCAGGCTGAACAACTGATGCGAACACTGATTTTTCAAACAACGTATTAACCTAGCACCAGTCCAGCTCAGATTTACACTTATAATATCCAATCAGTCAACCTTATATTTTGCCCATCTTTTGATGAGAGTGGTGTGTTATCAGATCTTCTTAAGGTCAAGCCGTTATATTCGCCAGGACCCGATGGAATACCAGGCTGTGTTCTGAAGAACTGCGCCGAGGATCTTTGATAACCGTTCCTTAACTCTTTAATCTATCGCTGGAGACTTCGATCTTTCCCCTTATGTAGATGGAATCTTTCATTACTCCTCTGCATAAAAAAGGGGAAAAAATCCGAAAAAAAGGAATAGAGCTGCATTTCTAAATTGTGAGCAATATCAAAGCTTTTTGAAAAACTTCTCACCCCTCATTTGCAAAACCTACGTAGTTCAATAACATCTCCATGCCAGCATGGCTTCTTGAAACGCCGCTTCACGTCATTTATACTGACTTCAGTAAAGCATTTGACTCTGTTAACCATTCGCTTTTATAAGTAAACTCAGTCTTTTGAGATTCCCAACTGATCTTATCTGGATTTCAAGTTACTTATTTGGAAGAACCCAACGTGTCTTCTTTAAAGATGTTACCTCACGTTTAGTCCACTTCACATCTGGGGTGTCCCAAGGAAGCCATCTTGGACCTTTACTTTTTACACTGTTTATTAACGACTTGCCCCTTGCCTTAACTGATTCGCTAGTACTTAAGTCGCTGATGATGTTAAGCTTTGTCTTCAGTATAAATTCACTAGCCCCCAATCCATCTAGACTTCAAAATTGGTGTTTAGCAAATAACCTAAAGCTTAATGGATCGAAATGTAAACTCATGTCATTTTATCGATCTAGTCCTCACCAGGCTATGTACTTTCTCTATGGGAACGCCTTAGACTGATTAACTTAGGTTAATGATCTGGGTGTCCTATAAAATTTGAAACTTAAATTTACCGACCATATATCCACGATGGTTAATAAAGCTATGGGTGTGCTTGGTTTTATTAAAAGATAAAGATGGTTTTAGTCAAAGAAATTTAATTTATGTTGCATAACAAAAACGTTTTATACCTACATCATTGGTCCGTCCGAGATCACATAGAATCTGTACAAAAAAAACTTTCTAATGTTCGCCTTTAGGGGACTAAATTGGGATGCAAATCTTCTCCTCCCGTCTTACTTACAATCATTAATCATCTTATTTATCGTAATTTAGACAGCCAGCATTTACTAACACGCTTAAATTTTAACGTTCCTAGTACAAGGACTAGAAACTTTCGTCCTCTACTCCTTAGCCATTATAGTTTGACATATGCCCAACACGATCCGTTCAGGGTATTATGTTCGGACTACAATGGTCTTTACCACATCTTGTCACTTGCCCTACCAACAATCATAAATCCTTTATACTAAAAGATTATATGTGCAACACTCTTCCTCGTAATATCTTACTCCTACTCTTCTCTTAAACTTTCTCGGATCTATCCCCGCGATTCGAGCCGAACGTAATGTGTCCCTCGGCCGGTTGGACGGGAGGTGGGCTGTACGTATGTAGTGGGAACCGCGCGAAAAAAAAATTTATGTGGCCGGTTCGGACAAAGATGATATATATGTACAAGTTATAACTAAAGATTGTCGGACAAGAAACTTTACAGAACTATTAGAATAGAGTGTGGGACGTTCACTTCGAAGGAACGTAGTATTCTGATATGTAGACGATAATGAAGAAATTAGTTTAGTCCTTCTCTACAAAGAGGAGAGGAGGAAGTGTCTTAATCTCTTCACGTTGTTTATCACCTATTCATTCATTTGTTCTCAATTCAGTCGGTCCTACTAGTGACTCTCGGTGACTTTAATCTCGCTTGGTCAAATAGTGAACACTCGCCATCTCTATCTCTTTCAACTGATTTTCATGATTTTACCGCGGGTATGTTTGACATGTCCATAGGACAAATTAACCATGTCAGGAATTCTTTAGGTCGGCTTCTAGACTTATGTTTTGTATATACCATGGAATTACTTGTTTCACCCATTAACTAAAGATGTCAAGCGAAGCAATTTCATTGGTCCTTCACAAGGCAACTACATAAATTTTATAACTTATTAATCCATGGTTCGATTTTCTAGCATGCAATAATATACATATAGTCAAAAATGTATTTAATTATTTTAATTTATTTAATACTTAAAACATATTTTTTTTACTTATGTGTTCCGTGAAAATATTCGTCGGCCTCAAATAATAAACAAGGTGCCTCACAAACTTCACAAATATTCAAAACTGGATTTCAAATAAACATAAAACAGCTTGTAATATTGAATTTTCAAGCTATGGAGGAGCTCGGTCAACTACCATGTCACGATCTCCTGGAAAGAGGAATGGAACGTACAAATCCCGGGATCTGTGAGGTACCTACAACATCATAATCTTAATGAATTCGAACCCGATGCGGCGATGCTAAATGGGTTTAGGTATTTAATTTCACTAGATCTAAAAGAAAATTTCAGGGCACTGGCTGATAGGTAAGCATGCGATGATTACTGTAGGAGTTGCACAACCTATAGGTGAACCACCTATACCACCGACTTTAACTCATTTGAACCGCAACACGAACGAACCTTAACGATTTAACCGAAATCCATCTGCGCAGACTAGTAGCCTTAATGTGGAAAGTTTTATAGGACCTCGAGCCTCCAAAAATAGGATTGACATAGAGACTCACTAGCAAATAGGAAGGGAGGGACCATACAAATATCCTTTGCCTGAGCGAGTGCACAAGGAGCCCTACCGGCTTAAGTGGATGCCTAGGATGCCTCGAGGTCACCTTGGACTAATTCACCCGCATCGGCGTCCCAACCTAACCTTGTAATAATAATAATTATTATTGGATGAATTACAAGGGGAAATTCTCCAAATTTTTTTTTGATATTAGTAAAAATTTTTTTGGGTTTTTTTTTTTTCAAAAAAAGCCAATTTCAAAGTTGTAGGCGCTCCGGAGTAAAAGTATGTAACAACTTTTACTCTCGACCGCTCGGGTATTTTCCTGAAAATAAGTTTTTCCTGAATACCTTTCGGGATGGTCAGATAAAACCAAAATTTTACGCTTTTTACGCTTTTAAAATAAAAGCGTATTTTGGAGCAGAATCTGTGTATGGTGTCTAGAGACGCCAATCTCCCCATTATCTCCAATTTAATGAATCAAAAATGTTTTACATTTACGCAAATTTCTTCCAAGTCAAAATACTTTTGCCTAATGTTTGGATAAAATCCCTCTAATGAAAACAATACTTATCATTTGGTATATCACTAAGTCAGATTGAACGCACAGAGAAAATTTTTAATTCTTCGGCTATATATAGTGTCTTGGCGCCTTTTTTTTACCGTCAGCTGTGATTATAAAAGATATATCGGATATAAAATAATCCCGCAAATATCGGATATAGTTGGCCGATCCGTTTGAAAATGTTATTATAAAACCAATTCCTCATAATACAAATTAAAGAAAAAAATGTCCCAAGAGTCTAACTTCAACAAAAAAAAAAATTTACAACATGTTATGTCCAACTAGTTCGTCATAAATAAAATCCACCCAACGTTCTAGCTAACAAAAAAATATCCAAATTATGGCATTTCTGGTCGTTGAGTTATACTTAGGCTATAGTCGACTGATCACATCCATTTCGACTTATATGTGTGCAAGATTTGGAGATAGCTTTTCAAAACTTAACTAAGAGACTGCGTAAAAACAGACAGAGGGACATTCTTATATCAACTGGGGAGGTGATTCTGATCAAGAATAAATATATCCTATACGGTCGGAGATGTCTCGTTCACTGCATACTTTTGACCAAAAGGGTATAAATATATAAAATGTACTTCTTTTAATATCTGTGCTTACATGGGTTTTGTTGTCATGCATAAAGAAAGAAAAGAAAATCACGCTCGTAGCGGACACCATTGCATAGAAAACTTTGTATTGTTGTAAAAAAAACCCCTACAATTTTTAAAAGATTTTTCAAATTAAAATACTCTCACTGGGGACTTTTACTATTTCGGTAGTCGGTAAATGACGGCTAGGTGATGACACGCATGCCTTGCTTGTAGCAGGCGCGTAAAGACACTATATATAGCCGAAGCATTAAAAATATTCTGTAAGCGTTCAATCTGAAATGGTGATGAAAGGTATTTTTTTCATTAGACGGATTTTATCCGAACATTAGCCAAAAATAGTTTGACATGGGAGAAATTTTCGTAAATGTAAAAAACACTTTTGATTCACTAAATTGGAAATAGTGGGGAGATTGGTGTCACCAGACCAAATAACCAAATTTTTTATACAAAGATTCTGCTCCAAAATACGCGTCGATTGGTACCTAAACCATCAAGAAAGTTATTCAGGAAAATCTTTTTAAAGAATTTCCCAAATGAAGAAGTTTGTAAAATTTCTCCCCGAAAAAATTTCCCGTCCGCGTTTGCTTTAATTTATTTTTTAAAATTTTGAAAAAATTGGAGTTAGTTCGTTAACTAAGGTTACTTTTAAAAATTAAAAGTATCTTTTAATTTAAACAACGCATATCTTTATAACAAATGAGCTAACTTCACATGCTATATTTCGTTAGAAGTTTTTGAAATGCATTTTTCACTTTCTTTAAGATCAAATGTCTAAATCTTAAGGAAAAATAAATACACTAAAACAAAAAAACTTGTAAGACAACTTGTAAGACATTTTTTCCAAAATTGGATCTAACGATCCTATTTATATCAAATGTGGAGATAGCTTTTGCGATAATGCAACTTTTGATATATCGGTTATATCTGAGATAAGTAGCATACTCAAGATAAGTTCAATAAGTAGAACATTCCATGGTACTGGCGGTGAAGCTAAGTTGCACATTCAAAGCTTCACAGAAACATATTCGGTTGCCGATTGGCTTTTTGTAGTTTGCGATCATAAAAAACCAAACAAAAAATAGCAATAATGCATTTGATCACTAACCATACAGCATATAGACTACTCATTTAATAAAACCAAAATGGATGCAAAAATTTCTTGCGACAGGGCCCAGCAGGCCCCTGAGCGAATCATACTCGCATTCTTACGCTCATACATATTCTCATTGAAAATTGTTGGTTGATCAGTCGCTGAGAGATGCTTCATCAAGCTGGTTAATGATTGATTGAACTTTTCAGGCTTGCTACCCTAAAAATGGGGGTTACTGGTAAATAATGTTAAATAATTTGTAACAATCGAAATTTTTTTGTCCATAATTTTTTTTGAAAACGAAATAATTATATTTGCATATGAAAACATTTATATTTTTGGTTTGCAGAAATCCCCTTCCTGAACCCACCCCAAGGATGCCGACTGAAATTGACGCAACAGTGCTTGTACAATGTCAGGCGGCGATTAGCTGAGATAATAAGTAAAAAGTATGTGTTGTGATTTGTGTGTGATCAAACACTTTTATAGGGGATTTTTTAAAGGGGTACAAAAAAATTACCGGTGACAAACGTTCAAAAATATATTGTATGATGATGTGTTTTCTAATCATATATGTACATACATAATAGAGACCTGCTTTTCAAACGTGAGCTCTAAAAAAATCATAAGCCATAATTAGGTATAAATATTATCATTATATCTGCCTTGCCGCCAACTATTTTGAACAAAAAAATCAAATTGTACCAAACTAATATTTCTTTATGTTAGTCAACGAATTTTACAGAGTGCTTGATATAGTGTTTTAACTTTCAAAATTCTAGACCATATACATACACTGATATTTGAAGTCAGAGAACCTCTAATCACTTCCGGAGTCTCCGATTCAAAACCTATATCACCAAATCCGTCGTCCTGCAGGGAAAGTGACAAACTGCCGTAATCTTCTCTCATGGTTATTTCGTCAGCTCTGGACTGATTAATAGAGAATTGAGCTTCAATATCAATATCATTTAATTCAGGCAATGCTGTATCAAAATCATGAAAAACTTCTGGGAGTGTTATGGCGTTGACGTTAGCTTCCCTATGTCCTTCAGGTAGGTCAACCATCCCTGGGCGGAATGCCATCTATAAAAAAAAAACATTTAAAACAAAGCAAAATTAATAATTACACAAATTTACAAACCTTAATTTTGACAAATGCTTCATTGCAATCAGCCAACAAGTATTTCGCCTTTCTTGAATAAATTCGTACGACACCCAACAGTAAATGACCAGATGTCCTTAGCGCCAATTTCACTTTCGGCTGCAAAATACCTTCCACAGATTTCTCTATGTTAGTTTCAAACACATGTGCTTTCGTTATTTTTTTATCCCAATGCGCAGCTAACCAGACCCTGGCTAAAGGACCTTTTTTAGCCAGTATAATATGTTCATAAAACATTTTAATATGTAAAAATCAAATTGTTTATTAAAATTGAAATTGTATCCATATCCTCATCTACAAATTATCGATAGCAAAAAGCCATCACGGTTAAGATAGCCGCACACTCTACCGAAACACCTTTGAAATCGCACCAAATACTCTTTATATATTTACGTTATAATAAAAACATTCTGTACAATTTTTATTCAATGGAAATAAAAAAAATATTATGTTAAGGAATGTAGATTTGACAAATATTTTCGTAATTCTGTGGAATTCATTCAAATTGTTATTTTAAAATGAAAAGAAATTTATTTTTAACACGTACACGTATGTGTAGCTTTAATATTAATATTCTTTTATGTCGGCAAATTTATCTCTATATTAATTTTATATATATAAATTAAGTGTTAAGTCTTTATTAAATAGAAATTAATTTGTTTACATTTCGTTTATTTGAGTATCGGATTAGAACTGACAATTATGATTCTTATAATTAATATTTACACCTATGCGTCGCTCCATCGCTGCTGCGATCTCGGTCGCGGTTGCTTCTGCTGCTGGCGTCCGTCGATGTCATTGATAGCTGATTTTGTTGCTGTAGTTCCTGTACTGGATGATGAATGATCCTTGAAGATTAAGTTCCTTTCAGTGCAAGGACACCATTCCATTTACTTGGGCCTGTTATTACTGCTTTGACTAATAGTGTTCTACAGGTTTCATTATATATTATTGGGATACTTAAAATATAAAGAAGGTCTTTATTGTTTGATGCAAGTGTGACTTTTGAAAACTCTAGTAGTTCTTCCATATTAATAAACTGATAATTTTCTTTATTAAAATTTCTTCCATTACTATTTGAATTTTATATCTGCGGATATATGCCTCTTGGATAATTATTTCGTTTGAATTTGTAGTTATTTTTAGAATGGCGTTCATTACTTTACTTATTAGATTAATTTTCTCACTTAATAGTTTATTTATTATAAATGCTTATTATTATTTGCTAATTGTCCGTTTATTTTGTTTTTTAGTATATCGTGGAATACCGTACGTTCCTGCTGACCATTTCCATGCCGTTCCAAGGTTTCTATTGATCTTTTGTGTCTATTGCTTGTTCTTACTTTGAGAAGGTGTTGTTTTATTTGATATAATTCGTAAGACAGATACGGGTATAGATTAAGTGAGGGGTTGAGGTTGTTAAGTCCTTTATTAAGTTCGTCAAATGTATTGTCGTATTCTTTTAGGTCGAATGTATGGATGATTTTGAATTTTCCCTCTTGTTTGACCGCACGTCCAGCCTCAAGTGAAATCTTTTGCGAATTTGAATAATCAAGGGCTGTAAATAGGCTCAGGCAAGTATGAATAGTCTGAAAGTTAGTTTCTGATGTTATTCTTGTGTATTATTTTCCGGTGTATTATCTTATATATCTTGTGTATTATTTTCAGGGGATCCCGGATTTTTATTTTAGTATTATTATTTTCTTTTACAGCTTATTTTCTATAGCGTGGAGTAAGTTTGGTCAATTTTTACATGAATTGTATCTTCTGTCTCATATTGTTTTGGCTGTACTTTATCGTGATTATGGTATTCCAAGTGGGCTACTTGTTTGTTTTTTATTTTTAACCTGATTTCGGTCCGCTTTCTCTATGTCTTCTGTGGTGTTCGGAGTGGACCTTCTGAAAAACACCTCAACTGGTTTTTTCTTTATTACTGAATGGTAATACATGGCATTGATGCAAGGACCTATTGTATTCTTCGACTGATTTAAAAATTAGGTCTTTAAATGTCATACTCCCGTTGTCTTTTATTTTAAGTTGATCTTTTAAAAGGCAGAGTTCAATCGCAGCAGAGTTTAAGGCGCGTTCGTTGTCCATTGTTACCCACTTGGGTATGTCGAATGCTATCAGCTTTTCTCTGCTATCAGACATTGAAAGGCGTTTTAATGTCCTCGGAGGCCCTTAAGTTTAATATCTTGATTTGAGCGTATTTTGAGATTATGTCGAGACCAGTTATAATATTATTTGTTTCTGTAATATAAAGGTCTATGTGGATGATTTCTCCTGGGTACTTAGGGAGGGGAGTCGGTTGGATTGCCCCCTTCGGTGGGTGTCTATTGTATTTGGATTCTCTACATATTTGACAGAATAGGACTATTGCTTGAATTTGCCTTTGAGCTTCTGGGAAGAAAAATTTAAAAAAAAATTTTATTTATGATTTTATATTTATTTCATGTTCTGTGTAAGAAATCTTTTTTATTATATGGCGATTGAAAGTTGGAAGTGAATTTTCGAAGTTATACGTTATTCGGGCGTCTTCTTCTACATTAACTTCACCGGGTTTGTATTTAATCTCGGGGCTATATTCGCCGATAATGTCTCTCCAGCGTTTGAGCTTGACATTGTGATTATTTGCACTATTCGAAAAGCTCAGGTTGGTGATCTGTATAAATTGTCACTTTCAAATATCCGTACAGATAATGTCTTAGGCTTTGGAGAGCCTATACGATTGCTAACATTTTCCTTTCGTTCGTTGCGTAATTTTCTTCGGTTTTCGAGAGGGTGCGGATTCCGGATATTGGCCTATGGTTCTGTTCTAAAACGGCTCCTATGGCAAAATTTTATGCGTCAGTTGGAATCCCTTCGTGAAGTCTGAGTACGCTTATGTTACATCCCTAGAGATACGCGTGTTTTTAATTTTTTCGAATGTACCCGCTGCTTCCTTATTGCTGCTGCTGCTGGCGTCCCTTGATGTCATTGGTAGCTGATGTTGTTGCTGTAACTGAAGTCCATGTCTTCGTTGCTAATTGGTCAATGCATGTGCATTGTGTTGTTGGTTAATGCACTTGCCATTAGGTTCAGTGAGCTTGCCAAATATTTGGGTGTTTTCTTTCTTTTGGCTTACCCACGATCGCAAGCATAATCAATGCTTACTCGGCGCACGTGTCTTTCGATCCGTGTAACCCTAATTGGTGCCTTTCATATTGCATCCAATACACTTAATACGGTTGTTCTATTGGAGTTGTTATTAAGATCATATGCGCGTGTGACTGGACTTTTCTTTTTACTAGCTAATTTATTTAGAATTTGACATTTTAAGTGTTAACTTATATATTATTGATATAATGTACTTTTTTCATGAATATTATACCTATTTGTCACCATTATAGGATATGGTCGATATTCAAGACAACGTGCTACGGTCCTATTGTAAATATTTTGTGTTGTCATAGCATTTCTGTCTTGTTTTTAAATACTTTTGGGAGTAAAAATATTTATAAAACATGTGTTATTTTTGAATACTACACATAATTTGTTTGATTCCCAAAAATTACAAATCTCTGGACGATTTCCTAATAAATTTTCTTCAATTGATGATTTCCACCTGTAACTATAAATTGCAAAGGTTGGGGTATCGAGTGCGATATAGGGTTGTACGCAGTGGTCGGCTAATGTGTGGGCCCTGTAGAGCTCCCTCTTCTCTCCCTGATGCTACCTCGGCAACCACAAATTATGTCAAAATTTATTCGTGTACAACCTCACGGACTGCATATTCTCCTCGTCAAACATATTCTCCTGTGAAATTGGAACACCAGCATCTCTTGGGGTCCTTAACGAGAATGCCAACGGGTTGGTATGGTTGCAAATTAAACGAGGCGAATCATTTAGTAGGTGGAGCTTCTTAGGCCGGAGTACGGAAAATGTGACAGGGTATCGCTTCAATTGGCTTGATAACGATTAAAGCTTACTCACCACTTTTATCCCCGGTGAGCTGTTGAAGCGTTTCCATGTGCTCGAGGCTGGAAGGGAAAATATATCGGAAGGGCACTCGGAAAACCCATGGACAGCAAAAATACAGTATACGAAAATACCAAGCTCTTTAGAAAGTCAAATATCTCTGGGCACTATCTCCATTATTTCGTCATGCGGAACCATTAGAGCGACACATCGATCCCTATCCATAGCGGAGCGCCCCTTCAAAGCGCCGCGAACGCTCCGAGTCACGCCTCAGTTTTAAATAGTTTCCTGTCATCCGAGCACTCCACAATGTTCTCCGTAAGGTTAGGACCGACTGCTCCTACATTAATGTGTCGTACTGGCTGGCTGCTACTACTTCAGTGTGACTGCTATGGCTAGGTTTGTGGGGCACAATCTCTGCGCCACTTGGTCTTCCTAACAACTCACCTCGCCTATGCTATTCACACCCTTCCTCACTCTGGCACAACTCAAAGTGCACCCCTTTTGGTCAGAAGCCGCGACAACTTCTCAAACTGAAGGTAAAACAGCCTTCAAAGTGTCGTCGCATGCAGACGTGTATTTAATGTGCTCCGGAAAAAAGTATAGAATAAAATCATAAAAGTGGGATGATTTAAAAACAACAAAAAAAAAATTTTTGTGGTATTCTTATGGTATTACTTTATTATTATATTATTATTATTAGTATATTTTATTAGTATATTATGCTATTACTTTGATTAGTCAATCAATTAATATAAAACCTCACAACTAAAACTGTAATTAACTCAACCTCGATTACAATGAGTCAAAACAACGTTCGCACACGACGTCAACGTAAGCAAGACGAGAGACGGCTCTCAGTACAAAGGAACGCGTACTTTTATTTAAAAGCAACCGAAAATAATGCGAACTTGACCGAACTTTTAAACGTAAAGAACAAGAAAGCGCGTTCTTGATCCCCCTAGATACAATCGATGTCTCTGCAGCCGACCTACGCTCATCAGCAGTAACTAGCACTGCAATCTCTTTAACAACGCCAACCATAACAACAACAACAACCGCAACTGTATCGACAGCGCGTTTAACGACATCATAAGCTAGCAGCGCTAATACGACTGCCGCTCCGCTTCCCGAAAAACGGAACAAAGATAATGAATATGTTAAGCCGGCTGTGGAGACTGGTATGGATCGCTACATCCAAATACAAAAGGAAGCTGAACCCCCCATATTTTCAACCCAAAATAACCCGTGGTAATACTAACCTAGCTTCAATCCAAACGCCCGAACTCGAACCGATTTAATAACTTGGCTGACGCGTATGAGGCTACTGAAGTCGAGAAGAGAAAGCCAAAGCCTCCGCCCATCAATATACGAGAAAAAAGTTCCAATGTTATTGTTAACAAAATTATTGAACTTATTGGCGAGGAAAACTTCCACATAATACCTCTAGTAAAGGACAACAATCAGGAAACAAAAGTTCAAACGAAGTCTAAAGATAATTACATAGCATTATCGAAATGTCTCACAGAGAATAAACTAACTTTTTTACGTATCAACTAAAAGGCAACAAGGCCTGCAAGGCGCACTTAAAGGCATAGAGTCCGACGTAACGCCTGATGAAATAAAAAAGGCGCTTCAAGAGAAGGGATATAGCGCTAAGACAGTCTTCAATATCCTTAGCGATACGGATAGAAAGCTGCAGCCGCAAGATCATACTGTTATACAGTCAATCAATCAAACCCTGAAGTCTTCTTCTCGACTGCAGCCAGATCCTCATTAGGACCCATAAACTCGCTCGGTCTCCCCCTAGCCTTAAATATAAAGTCCTCCTGTATAACTGTTACAAAAACCTATATGGTAGACGGCTCCCACTTATGGGGGAATGCCTGCCATAACAATATTGACATAGTCCAGCGAGTTCAGTCGAGGATTTTGACAACAATCACCCACCGTGTCCCACCGTGATATATTCGCGAAATCGAAAACATACATCGCGGCTTAAACATTCTAAAAGTCAAAAAAGTGAGCGCAGAACAAAAGAAAAAGAACTTTACCAAGCTATTGTTGCACCCTGACCACCCTGACCAGAGGTCTAACAAGGTTGAGCAACCAATCAAGTCTTCGTCGTAGCGACTTACCCACCCAGCGACCGACTTGAGGTACGCGCAATCAAAATGCATTATTAGTTTACTGTTAGTTAAATGTTAATTTTAAGATTCGTAAACTTTTTGTTAGTCTCATAAAACCGCGTTTTCCTTAAACCGCGATGATCCCTGAGCGGGTAACCTTTAACTTTCTTGAGCACATTTTTATTTATTCGTCGCTTATATTGACCGAACGAAGTTTTTCACTTTGTGTCAGAAACGCAAAAGACAGCTACATCCACGCGGCTTTCTAAACGCAGCTTTATGCAGCAATTACCAGATAGCCAAAACCAGCAATTAAATAGGGAAATCGACTCCTAGTCTGAAACAGGACTACCACGTAGGCTACTTCACCCCCACCCCCACGTCTGTTGGCCTACCGCCGACGTTACATACCACATCTACCAAGTCTTGGATATGTCTCGCATTCTCATCGAAACCGTGCTAAATTGGCGGTCGCCACAGCCGCCAAACATACGAAAGCTATCATTCCAAATAACATTGGCGTGGCTCGCTGCTGAAAAAATAGATCCAGGAAGCAATATACAAGCAGCACTGCTCACGAAACTGCGGCCAAAACTCGACAAGGTCAGTTTTTATGAAAGAAAAAAAATTTTTTGCAAGCCTTTTGTTAGTCTTTTTTACTTTTTGTTAGTCAATCTGAAAACTATAACATTATAACAATTGTCGTAGCATTTATAATTGTTAAAACAATTATCCTAAAATAAAATTTAAAAAAAAAGATATTTAACTAAAACTGAAAAGGCAAGAAAAAATAATTTAATTAAAGATGAAAATAAATAAATAATAAACATAAAAATATTAATGAACAAAATATATACTCATGAACAAAAACAATATTATTGCTTATTAATATTGCTTATCAAATAATGACCAATTCTATAATGTTAGTATCTCAATACAATTTTTAATGACCATAAATTGCAAAATTAAGATAAATAATTCTTAAAATTGACATGATGAATTTTTACGAAGTCCCACGCCAACATTTTTCTAAGTGCCAAGCGAAATGGGAATTTTTGAAGTTCTCTTTTTTTTAGAGCAACAGGGGGGGTCTAAAATCACCAAAATCGTGATTACGTACTTGGTGTACTTGGACTGCCCCTTACCAATTTTATTTTGCATAGCTTATACAAATCCCTTCAAATGCTGTCAAATGGATGAAGAATCTCGATGGTGCGGAACAGATCCTGTCAAAAATTGCTCACTCTCATGGCTGAAAAACAGTTTTTATTTGTTGAGTCAATTAATTTGTTGTTTGCATCTTTGGAATTCTTGATTCATAACAGTGAAGTATTATTTCGAGGGGTCTGAAGAAGGATCGATTGCCTAAGGGCATAAGAAAAAAATTCCGGAACCAATGTTTTTTTTTTAGATCTGTGCTGGAAAAGTCTGTGGAGAATCACGTATGATGACGACAAGCTGCAAGTGAGTTTTCAGCGAACGATATCGATTCCACAGTTGAAGCTGCAGGCAGCTGTTCGAGGAACGAGATTGACGACCAGTCAGGCAGAACCACGGGGTACCCATAAGACAGATAGCTACTTTTAGATGACGTAGTGGAAAGATTACAAGTAAATTTTATGTTGACTATATTTCACGTTCTAGTAGAGGGTGGTTTAAGAAAATACATGTTCTCCACGCCACTGCAGGACAATGTTCAATTCGGAATCTGTGGGGTACCTGATCAACCAAGCTAGGGATATAGGTGAAGGTATCAAGAAGCTTACTTCAGCCCTCAGTGGAGATGCAGAGTATGGCATATCTATAAAATTTATATGACATAAAATGTATATGCTGTTGAAAATTTCCGCATGCCTAACGATTGTAAAAGAATTCAACGTTTTTTTGGCCTTACATAATAGCTTAAACATTTTATAGCAAACTACTATACGAATATGGCTAAACATTGACGGATTTTCTTCAGAAAGATGCGAAATTTAAGATGGAGAGTGAAAAATTGGTGGCGTTTGATCTACTTAAGGCAGCGTTGACAGCAGCTCTGGTGTTACGCTAGTACAATCAAAAGGCGCAGACTGAGATACACACAGACGCATCAATGCACGGTTACAGAGGTCAGAGTCAGAGAAAGTGAAAATTCGAACACGGCTGTGTCCGTGTTAGTGCTCCCGGTGATAGCGGGTTTTCCCAGGACCCGGTGGGTTCTGAAACAAAACCAAAGAACCCTAGCACTTCCAGACGTCGCGACGATAAGTGAGTCGAAAAGTCTCACTTATGAGGCACAAGGATAGGCACCCGCTGTGGTTATTTTGTCTTCCTGGAGTCTTCGGCAAATCGGAGTCTTCTCAGCCCCACTGGCAGGGCCAAAGGGGTGGGGTTCTTTTTCCTTTTTTTGTAAATTTCTTTCGCTCCTGCTGCATCAACTTTGCCCGCACAAATTTATGGACACGCTTCATAGTGCTGGCCAGATAGGCTGATCACCAGTGTTGGTGTACACCCTCTGTTAGCGGTTGGATTTCCTCGAGAGAGCACATACATGCATGGGCTTTGGTCACACGGGCAACAGGTGTAAAAACAAACGCACGATTTCCAATGACACATTTTTTAACACGCAGCAAACAAGATCATTCAGAGAAGTATTGCCGAAAAAAATCGAAATGCCTGCTATGTGGTAACAAAGACTCTCCCTGTCTGCGCACTCAGTTCTCAGCCGCCCATGCCAGGCTTACAATAGCATTCTAGCAAAACAAAAAATGTCTATTCTTAGGCTAATCCAGGTGAACTTTGCCAGGACTTGCTTAGTCATATCACGTGCGAGATGAGATTGGACGTCGTCCTTATAAGCGAGTCAGTCAAAAAGTGAGGGACCAACATCCTAGTCAAAACCAAATCAGTAGCCATCTGGTCCCCAGGATCCCGGTTTTGTTTTAAAACTCCTTTAAAGGAGGAAAAAGCTTTAGAGCTGCTATCTGCCTCCTAGATTCACCCAGGACAAATATTGCAACGCTTGGGCGGAGGAGTGTGGCTCCACTGCACTTCAGTCCCTCACTGTTCCCCCTCACCTAAAAGTGACATAGGGTATCAGAGGTGTACACAGGCAGTTACCACAACGCAATCATCTGTGAGCTTAAGGCCACTTTCAAAAAAGCTTTGGTGGTTAATAAGAAAGCAGATGGTTGGTTACACTAGACAAAATAAAAACGCGGATAGCACGGCAAGGTGGAAAGGTCGTCTCTGGACTCTTCAGGGAACCCAATAGGTCTGCCAATGCGGTGATTGCATCAGTTTAGAAAGCGGCCTGCAGATCTTTGCTTGGCTTACGGAGGAAAACGGAGGCGGTGCTCGTGCTGGTTGGCAGTTTTGAAGTCATATCTACTCGAGCCATAAGATACCGAAGTGCCATGCTGGACACAAGGGTCAGCTTCAGAGAGAACCTGGAGGAGACGTCTGGCGAAATTACGCGCTCAGGGTCATCTTCGGCTTCCGAACCATATCGGAAGAAATTTTAGATTTTTAATAAAAAGAAAAAAAAAAGAAAGAACTCCATCCGAGACGGGCTACCGGTCCAGAGCATTTAGGAAACCGAAGCTAATGCTGACTTGCAAGCCGCGACGAGATGAGGAGCAGTTGTGATCCGGAATTGTAATAACACACGTCAAGGAAGGAAGGCTGGTGATTGATAATGCACAAGGATATTGAGAGGTTGGCAGAAGAAGCAAATTGGCATGATGATCCTGGGTCACGGCGGTGTTGATTGACTGGGAAGGTGGGGTCGCAACGGCAACTGCATTAATGGAAAATGAAATGTGTGCGGGTGGAGCATTAATAGAGCTAGACAATTGCCTGCGATGTTGCAACAGGAAATGATTGCAACGGCGATTGATATGCAATCTAATCCGCTACCGAAAGGGCCCGACATCCTTTAGGCAAGCAAAGGAGTGAGTCCCCCTTTAATGCAGGAAACTCTGCATTTACATGATAATTTCCTGCCTCATGTTTTTAAGTTTGTCGCCTGAGGATCCTAAGGGCCTTAGATTTGGTCATCTATCTCGGCATTGCAATTATTCGAGGTGTTGTGCTTGTGGACGTAGGAATAAAGCCTGTGTAAAATGTATATTATTTTGATGGCACCTCTTCAGCAGGCATCCTGGGGCATACCGCTCAGCAGCGCTGTTCAGCGTCCGCTGGCGGTCTGGGGTTCTACTCGGTTATGAAGTCTTCTCTCGTGCCAAGCGCTGCTCGATTCTGGCTCGTAGGTACATTTACGATCTCAGTATTGGTCTATTGAGAGGAGAAAAACTGTGATTAAATTTAAATATATAAATGCGTGAGGAGTTTTCGGACGAAGCCACGTTTGTTTGTGCATCAAACAGAAATTGAAAAGATACCTCATTAAGGCGATTGATTTGCTTAAGGGAGCCGGATAAATGGAGCATAGCAAGGATCTTGAGGACATTTGTGGAAGAGGTAAGACTTGGCAAGGTAAGGTACCGAAGGTACTCACGCTGACACGGCGAGAGAGTGTAGGATGGAGAAGCTGGTTTAACAAGGAAACATCGTCATCGTTTGTGACCTTGCTGTAGGCCGTTGGGCCGGGATATGGCAAATATGTACGAAATTGTACAAAATTGTAAAAGAGATTGTCGTCTGGACTTTCTCGAGCGTGGCTAAATTTTTTAATTGATTTGAGGGAAATAATTCTAGGTTGACAAAGAATATATAATCTTTTCATAAATTTTGTCACAGCGGACGATAGTCCGCTTTGTGTCGACACCCATGCCTTGCTTGGAGCAGGCGCGAGAAGACACTACATATACCCAAATAATTAAAAATTTTCTGTGTGCATTCAATCTGAAATGGTGATGAAAGGTATTTTTTTCATTGGAGGGATTGTATCCAACCATTAGCCAAAAGTAGTTTGGATTGGGAGAAATTTGCGTAAATGTAAAACACTTTTGATTCACTAAATTGGATATAGCGGTGACATTGGTTTTTCCAGACAAAATATTTTATATACTCATATTGGAATATTATATATTGGAATATATGCATATCTGGAATATTCTACATATTCGAAAATACGCGTCGACTGCTCTCTAGACCATAGCGACATGACATTTTTTCCCAAAGTTTTTTAATAAAAACGATTTTTAAAGAATTGCCCAAATGAAGATGTTTGTAAAATTTTTCAGCGAAAAAGGTACCGTCTGCGTTTGCCTTATTTTATTTCTTAAATTTTAAAAATTTTGTTTGTTTGTTTGTTATTAAAATTCGAAAAACGTTTGTTCTACGATTTTTTTAAATTACTTAAGGTTACCTTAAAAAATTAAAAAGAACTTTAAATTTAAACAAAGCATAACTTTACAACAAATACAGCTATATATAAAATAAGTATCGCATGCTATATTTCGTTAGAAAGGTTTTTTAAATATCTTTTCCACTTTTTTTGAGATAAAATGTATAAATCTTAAGGAAAAAGAAATACACTGAAACAAACAATAAAAAATCTGTAAAAATTTGTTTTAAAAATGGCTCTAACGATCCTATTTATATTAAATTTGGATATAGCCTTTGAGATAACGCAACTTTTGATATATTGTTTATATCTGGGATAAGTAGCATACTCAAGATATAGTATGCGAAGCTTCTGTGAAGCTAAGGTCATATTCATAGCATTACCGAAACATATTCGGTTGCCGATTGACTTTTCGTAGTTTGCGATCATAAAAAACCATACAATAAATACAAATAATGCATTTATGGCGGCGATTAGCTAAGATAAGAAGTAAATAGTGTGTGTTTTGACAAAAAACCTCTTGAAGATGCAAAATACCGGTGACAAACGTTCCTGCAACGCCTAGACAGGGGCGAGCCCGCATGCGACGCCCAAAATATCTGATATCAATTTTGGTGACGAATAAACGCAATATATGTATACAAATTTATACATTAAAAATATTCTTATTTGGCACGTGGAACAATAACAATAAACTATATAAACACGTGCCGGGTAAAAATATCTTGAATTTTTAATTTTCACAACAAAATTTTCGCTTATACATACTACGCCTAATGCAAGCTCAAACCCAATAGAAGCAATGTGAGCAAAAACTCTAATGAAGATTTCCTAAAAAGAATTAATTAGCAAAATTACAAAAACAAACAATTCATCTAAACGATCTTCTATAACTTACAATATATCCGTCCAAGGCGAAGAAATGCACTTACCCACTGACTACAACTCTGAAAAACAAAAAAAGTTGTTGAGTACTACAGCAAATGCACACGACATCCGAATCAAAGTAGCATTCGTATGAACTCGAGTTATTAGCAGTTTACCACGTGATCAGACATTTCCGATAATATTTAAGCGGATTGCCTTTCCGTTAGGGCGAGCCAAGAGAAAGCAGTCGACACCGGTTGACACCGCATCGTTGGTGGTCGTTTATGCAGCCCATTGAATTTCAGGCTCATGTTAATTGCTTATACAGAAATCCGGTCACTGCATCAGCGCAAGAAAGATCAAGTAAGGTAGTGGAAGTACGAGTTGTCTTGGCAATTACAACTCATAACTGGCTTGTATCTGAACAGAAGCGTGATCAGAATATATCGCAAATCATGACCGAGTTGAATGGAACAGGAACAGTTTGCTGCATCGTAAAATTCAAAGAAATGGGAAGGCACGATGCTTGCCAGTCGTACCAATGGCGTTTAGGTGTTCGGTCAAGAACCATGTTCATGAGGCTTTAATATACCTGGGGTGGCAAAAGATCCTAGATGAGGTTTATGAGCAATATTGGTTTGATGGAATGTCAAAACATGTACGAAAATTTGTAGAAAACTGTGTTACATGTAAATTGTCGAAATCAACGACAGGTAAAATACAATCACTGTTACACCCCATACCCAATGCCCGTCTGCAATATCGATCTTTGGTGTCCCTAATAGAATTATAGCTGACAAATAGTAGAGAGTTTGAAAAGTTTTGTTCTATGAATAAAATTGACCTCCATGCGATAGCGACGGGTGCTAGTAAAGCAAATGTTCAGGCGGAGCGTGTCATGAGTGTACTAAAAGGCATGATGACCGCTGTAAAGACGAGCGAACGATCCTGGCAGGAGGCATTAAGCGAAATACAATTGTCAATATATTGAATGAATCAGGTAACAAAGCACTGCGCCTGGAGTTGATGGTTGGTAAAGAAACGAGGCCCATGGGAATGTTACTGTAAATGAGGAAGTGCGAGTAGATTTAAATAGAGCTAGACAGGAAGAAAAGTAAAATATGAGTAAGAACGCTCAGTATGACAAGCCAAGAATAGATAAAAAGCATGCTCAGGTTGTAATACATAAAATTGGCAATCATGTGTATGGAAAAGCGAAGAGCGCCACCAAACGAAGTTGGATTCAAAATTTAAGGGACCATTTGAAATTGTGCAATTGCTAGATGGTGACCGATTCTTGTTAAAATCATTGACAAATAGACGAGTGTATAAATATCCACATGATAGTGCGCGTAGTGTACCTAAGGATCGAGAGTCTTTGAAATCGGTGGAAGAGCTTGACGACGGCAAGAGAGTCGTGCGTGTGAGCAGGAGATCCGTGACCTAAGAGAGGCGCAGAGGAGAAAGATTTTATGCAGAATAGAGCGTAGTACATAGGTTTGTATGTGTATAGGATGCTAAAATGATGTTGAGATGATAAATGATTTGATAGCCACGATTGAGCGATTGTGCTTAAGCAGAAGAGAGCTAGTACTCTGAAGTGTTGTGTGAAATGTTATCCTGCTAATCTAATGTCTGATGAAATATGAAGATTGATAGCCAGGTGATTGAACTTGAGAGGAAGAAACCTTGTACTCTAAAAGAATTTAAATATTGTTATCCCCTAAAACTATCGCTTGAAGGCACAAAAGTTGCAGTTTAAATTGTCCTAAACAATGAATAAGCTAAATAACGCTAAGAGAAAAGAGTACGATAATAAACGAAATTTGTAACGAAGCTTTATGACACATCTTGTACTTTGCGAAGCAACACGAGGACATGTAATAGTCAGGAAGGCCGTGTAGGAGATATGTATGAATTGTTAGTTTTAAGGCTTGATGTATTAGTACGAAATAAAATTATGAAATGAAATGATGAAATAAAGCACTCATAGAGAAGGGAAAAGTAGAGTGTAGTTTATGGTGAAAGCGGTGGGGAAGGAGAGCAAAATTCTCTGCTGAGCGTGGCGCAATGATAGAAGAAGAGACGAAGAGCAAGAGGGAGAGGGAGTCAGTGAAGAAAATCCCCCTAGAGTGAACAGGCGTGAAAAAGACCATTGCGACTCGCTGCGCGGTAAGAAATATAAAAAAATTGAATATGCTGAATATGTATTTGAACACCCATTCTACGATAAATACATGCTACACCTTAAAACATTGTCATATAGTTTCAATTATATTGCAAATATTATTGGAACTTAGTACATTAAATGAAACGCTGTCTTCAGTGACAAGACCAATGTAAGACAGAAATAATATTTTCATATTTACATATATATGTGCACTTCTATCAATTGTTGCATGCAAAACAATTCAATTTTGTCTATAAAGGTCGGATTTAATACAATAGGATTTATTTTTAAATTAAAAACACAATCCTATTTAACAAACGCGAAACATTTTTGGCATAGGTGGTCTTATCATACTCTTCAGATTATATATACATGTGATATGTTTTATTGTTGGTGCTGTTTTCACGCCAGTTATCTATAATACAATTTGATCAGTGCTATAGCGTGCAAAGTGCCCAAACGTATTTTTGGAGGTCACAGGTACAAGCAAAAAATAAGAAAACCCCAAACCAGATAATTAAACCCATTCAAACATATTATTTATTAGCCTTTTTAAACAAATACATACGCTTCAGTTCTTATGTGTTTTTCTATTGAATTACGATATACTTAATGCATAATTTGAATACTGGGATTTAAAATATTAATAAGTTATTTTTGTTTTAATAAACCCTTGTTGCTTACTGTTTTCATTATATTTAACTTTTATATTTAACTTTTCATTATATTTAACTTTATTCCAGACCACCAGCAAACAATAAAAACAGAAAAAACATCCGAAAGAGACATAGCCCATGAGAAATGTCATTTGTTTTGCATTCATCTTGCTCTCAAAGTTTTGTATATCAAAATATATACGAAGATACTCCGAGCAGAGCACACCCATTTTTTAGTCTGCTATAAGACTGCTAAGGCTCTTGTTAACGTCAGATCAATAGCAATCGCATATTCATTTTTATATGAATCTCGTTACTACAGAGTATTAAAAGCAAAATCCGACAACAAAAAAATTAAGAACAGAATAGATCGAAATAAAAGAAAAACGAATTTGTTGTAGCATATTATAGTGGGATTTGCTGTCTTATATTTGTCACAAATTCCACATATCCCACACACGTGGACACAATAAGGGATAAGGTTACAACATATAAATTTGCCCTGTTTCATTTCGTTGTTTCAATTCCATAAATATTTTATCTGTTGAATCACAAAGCACCTCTAAGTATATATGTGGTATGGAACGTGGGTCACTTCCTTCTTTTGAAAACTAGACTTCTGGTAAGCAGGTGGTGTCCAATATCTGTGGTCAAATTAATTTTGTCTATTAAAGTGCATCTCAATTCCAAATAGGTTGATTTATATTTACTCTTTTTTAATTTTCTCGTATTGCATTAAACATTGCATTATTTTTTCTTCTATGATGATATTTCCATGCACCACTCATAAGCTAGAAATAGCTTGCTGAATATGGAATTCTGAAAAATGTTGAAATCTTTCACTAGTTTAATTAATAATTTGATAATGTGTAATTGTGTTTATGTATATATATATTTGATTTGTAGTTATCTTAATATGATTAAACCCCTGGAATCAATTTCGGCCCGCAGTCGGGGAAAATTGATGGACCCATGATGTGACAGTTATGAATTTTAGTAATAACTATTAAATTTGTTACTAGGTCTATCAATTTTGGACATGGGGGCCTATCGCTATATGCAGGAACTGTATAGGAAGAAGCAAAGCGATGTTATGCGATATCTTCTTAGAATTCGCGTTTGGCAGTATCGTCAATTGACTAAACTGCATCGCTCGCCTAGACCAACTCGCCCGGATAAAGCAAGACGTTTGGGATATAAAGCTAAACAAGGGTTCGTTATTTATCGAATTCGTGTACGTCGTGGTGGAAGAAAGCGCCCAGTACCCAAAGGTTGCACTTATGGAAAGCCGAAAAGTCATGGTGTAAATCAATTAAAACCTTATCGTGGATTGCAGTCCATTGCAGAGGTAATAAAAAAAAAATAGTTACATATATTGTACATGTACATGAACTTAAGTTTTTGATGAAAATAACATTTGTCATTAAATTATTTTTTGTTGACTAAAACTTCCTTAGATGTCTGATGTATATATTTATTTTATTAAAATAACCATAATATTTGTAACATTCTAACAATAAAACTTTTATTTCAGGAACGAGTTGGTCGTAGACTAGGTGGCCTTCGAGTTTTGAACTCTTATTGGATTGCCCAAGATGCTTCGTATAAGTATTTTGAAGTAATACTGATTGATACTCATCATAGTTCAATTCGTCGTGATCCGAAAATCAATTGGATATGCAAGCACGTGCACAAGCATCGCGAATTAAGAGGCCTGACATCTGCGGGTAAGAGTTCCCGTGGAATTGGCAAAGGATACAGATATTCGCAGACCATTGGTGGGTCCAGGCGTGCGGCTTGGAAGCGCAAGAACCGAGAACATATGCACAGAAAACGTTAAACTGTACCTCACTTCTGTGAGAGCTGGCCAAATAATATTACAGCATAATAAACTGAATATATTTGCGTACACAATATGAAACCTCAATAAAACTGATTTCAGACGTTAGAATATTGTGAATTGTTTATTTATATAATGTAACAGATCTATTTCGTCTGGGAACAGTTTTATTTTTTTTTTCAGTTCATAGTTTATTTAAATTTGGCACGGCAGGTTTTCATGTAATTGATAAACTTTTCCTAACTTATCAACATAGATCGTAATATAATATAGGTTTTACAGGTTGTTAGTCTGACTGCTAATATCTTATTACCAATCTGTCTGTGCCAACTTTACTAAAACAGTGTGAATATTTAATATTGCGAAAATATTTTAATACTGGTTTTAGACCATTTAAATTGTATATACATATACATATATATATGAAAATATATATACAGTGGCTCGCAGCTTATTTCGTGCAGGTGAATAAAAAATGTTCAAGTCGTCATTGCCGCTAATCTAATAGAGATTTTTCAAAAATTTAAACGCAATATTTTCATTTGGGATATTAACATATTTAATACCTAAAAAATAACTTCATAAACATTAAAACAAATAATTTACATACCAAAAACCAAATTAATAGTCATTTTCAGTCATATTTTATAACCTAATATTTAGAGTGTCCTCCCTTCTAGTTCTGGACAGCCATCAGTCGGGTTCGCATTGAGCAAAACCAATTTTCAGGTTGTTTTCATGGGCATTTTTTCCAATTCTTCCACGAGCGCAGTTTGTAAGACCGTTTTATTGGAAATCTTCCTTTTGCGGATAGCCTTGTCCAATATTTCCCACAAATTCTCAATTACATTCAAGTCTGGGGATTGGGCGGTTTTTATTCCCTTGCAAAGTGTAAAATGATTTTCATCAAAAGTGTGCAACTTACTTACTGTGCATCAAAAGTGTGCAGTTAAAGAGACATATACGACTTTGCACACATCCTTCCGGAATCGGTAGAATATTCCATAACTGCCATATAACCATATGATTGATCGGAAACTGGTGTTTTTTTTAGGGGTTATAAACAGTTCGAATTTACATTTTTTTCAGGTTTTTTTATTCCTTTATTTTCTTACATTTTTCGAATATTGTACAGTGGCGAGCAAAATTGAGTGCATGTTCACAATTCTGACTTTCATCATCAATAAAACAGCCATACAAGCAAATCAAATTTTATTTCTATTATTATTATTAATTTATTACTAATTTTAGGAAGGAATATAACAGATATATTCAAAAAAACCCAAATAAACTCAATTTTGCACGTTTGAAGTAAATTTTAATAACAAAATTATTGATAATATTCGTACGGATTCGTACTGCCCAAATCGTCTTATCAGCATTGATCATAGATTTTCCATCGCATTGTGGCCGGTACATTGTGCAGACCACTCTATCAATTATCAGTCTGATTTCCAATCCATTTCTTGACTATTATTGTTGGGTGCTTTGGATATCCATCGGAAAACAATTTCCTTCTCCGGGTAGGCACATTTTTGAAAATTTAAGGATTGAAGGTTTTGAAGGTAGTCCTCTTATACTTCCTCTTATACTAGTCCTCCATACTTTCAACTACTTGTAGAGATCCAATATTCCATCATGTAAAGTATCCCCAAACCATAATATTTCCACCCCCATGTTTGACGTAAAGCATGTTTTGCTTTACATGGTGTCTTTGAGCTCTATTTTCGGATCGAATCCAACAATAATGTTCTTCATCACTCTGAGAACAATTAAATTTAGACTCATCTGACCAAGATAACTCGTCTCCAATCTTCAACGGTATAACTTTTGCGATTTTTAGAAAATTTTAACCGAGCTTTGACATTTTTGTCGGATAACGCATGCAAATTTTTTTTATGCTCGAAATGTATCTGATGTCATCTAAAGCTGTTGTAGCAGTCCATTGGCTGACATTTTTGTTTATGGATAGACAATCCTTGTTTGGTGTTAAAAGCTTATTATATGGCATTTCGGACACCATTAAACGAGCATCTGAGTCCTTCAATAGTTTTTTTGGGGGGGGTGGGGGTTGGGGGGGGTTTTTGGGGGGGGGCGGAAGGGTTGTGGGGATGGGGGGGGGGTCTTGGGTTA
Source organism: Drosophila atripex (assembly GCA_035045925.1). Lineage (NCBI taxonomy): Eukaryota > Metazoa > Arthropoda > Insecta > Diptera > Drosophilidae > Drosophila > Drosophila atripex. The sequence goes on from JAWNOP010000011.1 coordinate 799,460, forward strand.
ATTTCTCCCGATAATTTTCGCATTTTTTGGATTTTATAGTTTTTTGCAAAAACACGATTTAAACTAATTTACTGCTACCGGAAATAGCCTTTTAGCAAAAATAAAGGTAAATTTGGCTGAATTATGCTTATATGAGATGTGGAAAAGCAAAAATACACGCTTCTCATCGCTAAACCGATCGGTCTGAACTTTTAACTTAGGCTTCTAAATTATATTTTTCATAAATTAATCGAAGGATTTCCCCATCCGATTAAAATTTCAATTTTTCTTTTTTGACAAAAAATCCGAATTTTTGGTCGAAGTTCGATTTTTCAACATTGAGTAACCGGCAATTTCTCAAAAATTTGTTTTTCTCTAATTCCTTTGATTAGTTAATAGATTATTCAATTATTTAATGAAATTAATTTGGTTTTTGCACCTCAGATGATCCTGTTCAGAAGATATCCTGCTCACCGCAAAGTCGTTTTTTTTTAAGACCTTTGCAAAATTGGCTATTGCCACGTTCCCGTTAATATTTTCCAATACAAAATATGAGAATATAGTTAAAGGTTGACGTAATATTCTTGCTAACTTTGAAATCAATAAACTAAATCGTTTGCTCAGAACGAATTTAAAAAAAAACCTTTTTTCGGCCTCCTAACTGTATATAACCCCTTAAGTTAGAAGGATGGGACTTTCTTTTTTGTTTTCATTTTTGGCAAAATAATCCGATATAGTAAATAATAAATCCTACAAAATTTCAAAAGGGTCGGCAGCCTAACCTATAGCTGTCATCCGATCAACTGATTGATCGGAAATGCCATAACATTTTTGTTTTTAGGGGGTTATATACAGTTAGGATTTTCAAAAAATCATTTTTTTTTGCATTTTATTAATATATACAATTTCGAGCAAAAAAACTGTAACACGAATTCAGCATTCTAATTACTAATGAATTCTAAAAAACTAAGTTTAAGTTTATTGATAGTTTAATTTATTATGATTTTCGAAAATTTGGCAACTTTAACGGTAAAAAAAGCTTAATACCTAAAATAAAAACCAATCAATTAAATTATCAATAAAATAAGACCAAGTTTTCCAGAATGCATACCGAATATACAGGCCTTAGAACCCAATATACAGGCCTTAGAAGTAAGAGGGCTGAATTCGTGTCGCAGTTTTTCTCGCCAGTGTATATATGAATATACACACAAAAACTTTTTTTAAACAATAAAAAAACCGAGTTTTGGTCAAAAATTGAATTTTAAATTCGGCATTTTGACAAAAAAAAATCCATTTTTCTAACTCCTCGATTAAACTCCAGATTATTCATTTATTCAATGAAATTAATTTGGTTTTTGAATTTTTGATGAACCAGTCCGGAGATATCTAGCTCACCGCATAAGGCGTTTTTTTTTTTGCGTAAAAAAAGTGAGTATAGTTTCAGGTTGTTTTAATATACCTGCCAAGTTTCAAATCAATAAACCAAATAGTTTGCTAGGAAAAAATTCTTGAAAAATGTCTTTTCGACCCCTTAACTGTATCCCCTTAAGTTAGAAGGATGGATTTCTGTGGATTCCATTTTGGGGTAATCTTATCCGATCTGCCAAATTTTATAAGGATCGGCTGACTGTATCCAATAGCTGCCAACTGAACGGTTGGAAATAAGACAACCATGATACTTTCAAAGATGCTTGTGGCTGTTTCCAACATTTTTATTAGAAAAAGGATTTGATCGTAACTTTCTTATAAGGATCGGCCAACTATATACGACCCGTATATACCTAAAATTATAGGCTCCCACATAACTGCAAGAGTGTATCAACTTCGGCTCCGTTCGAAGTTAGCTTTTCTTTCATGTTTGAACTGATTTTTGGGACTTCAAATAAATAACTTCAAATTTTGTACCGCTATATTATATCACTAACCATACAGCATATAGACTACTCATTTCATACAACGAAAATGGACGCAAAAATTTCTTGCGACAGGCCCCAGAGAAATCTTACTCTCATTCTTACGCTCTTTCTTACGCTCATATTCTCAAAAAAATTTTTTGGTTCTTCAGTCGCGGAGAGGCCCTTCATCAAGATGGTTGATCCGCGGTTAAATTTATCTTTATATGTATGCTTGCTCACATATTCACATACACGGTTTCATGTGTGTGCGTTCTTTTTCGTTTTGAATCCAACCAAAATTTTAGATTTTTTGTAAATTCTTGATGAAGGGCCTCTCCGCGAATGAAGAACCAAAAATTTATGAGCATTTTTGAGAATATGAGCGTAAGAATGAGAGTAATATTTTCTCTGGGACCTGCTGGGGCCTGTCGCAAGAAATTTTTGCGTCCATTTTCGTTGTATGAAATGAGTAGTCTCATTTCATAGATTAATAGGCCTCAGATTAATAGGCTCCGCGGCACAGCATATTATGTGGGGTCGGTGGTGGGGTTTGGTCTGACATAGAGCATCATACCTCCCTGACCGCCGGACAGACACAAACCAGAACCGTGGGGAGCGGGGCGAGGCACGCATCGAACGTACGCGACGCGACCCCGGGCGCCGGCCGCCACACCACTCCGACCAGCCGGCGCCACGCATCGGGCGGGGGGGGGCGCGCAGGCGGGACGGGAGAGGAGGAGGGGGAGGCACCAACACGAGAACAGAGGCCCCCACCCACCGCGCCGAGCCGGCACCCACCCACCCAAGGAAACCAACAACAAGGCGGAGCACCCCCCCCCGGACCGGCAGAACAGGCAGGGACAGCGCGCCACCACGAGGCCACGACCAGGAGAGGGCGCGACAGAGCAAGACGCCGGAACACAAGGCGAGGGGGGGGACGGCGGGGGGCGGGGGGAGAGGAGGGAAGAGAGACGGCAGGAGGGAAAGGAGAGAGAGGGAGAGAGAGAGAGGGGAGAGAGCGGGAGCGGAGAGCCGCGCGCTAGAGACATCGGGGGGGGACTGCAGGAGTGGGCGGGGGGAGGCGGCGACGAAGGGGAGGCGGAGGGGGGGGGGGGGGAGGCAAAAAGGATATTAGAATCAGCGCACGACCGGTTGCGCGGACGAGGCCGAACCACACCGAACACAAAAAAAAAAACGGCAGAAACGGGGGAGCCGGCGGTGGGAGGGGGCGGGAGCGCGGGAGGCGCAAACTCAGGCGAGAGAGGGGGAGACGAGCACACCACAAAGGGCGCCAGGGACAGGGGACCCCGAGCCCGACGAACCGCCGCGGGAAGCGAACCCCCGCGACCAGGGCGGGACAGGCGGGGACCCCCCCAATCGCTCCACACGAAACCGCACACCCATTCGACCACCACCGTCGCCCGCGTTGTAATGAGTAGTCTATATGCTGTATGGTTAGTGATTATATGTACTTAGTGTAAATTTATAAATTTGGTTAATTATAAATAAAATAGAAATGGAAGATAAAGCGCAATAAAGTACTGTATTAAAAAAATCCTGCCGCTGGCTATCGCGATTCCGACAAACTTTGTAATCTGAAACAAAAACTCTGAAAGCGTTTTAATGTAAATATTAAAAATAAAATTTTGTGCACTTCAATTTTCAATTTTTTTATCAATACAAAATATTATTTTGTGTAGGACTGTTATTACGCGATGAAATAGTGTACAAAAAAGGATCCATCGAGTATATTAATTTGCATCACTGTGGCTATATCGTGATTTGAAAAATATACATTCATATATATATAAATACATTTTGTACACGACTTTGAATTCAAAAAACAAAAGTGGTTCGAGAAAAACATTTGAAAGATTGAGAACGGCTTGCCGCTCATTTAAATGCATTTTTTGACAGAGTTATAACTTGGAAACGGCGTCGAATATTGCAATATTCTTTTACGAAGAAGAGAAACATGAAGAGACAACCAAACAACTTATAATATATGTTGATGATGTATATATGTTGACAAATAAATGCACTATATGTATAAAAAATTATACAATAAAAATATTCTTACCCGGCACGTGTTTATATCGTTTTGTGTTATTCTTCCACATGCCGAATAAGAATATATTTTTACACATATATTGCATTTATTCGTCACCAAAATAGATATCAGATATTTTGTGGGTGGCAATATCGTTTGTCACCGCACTCAGAGAAAAACGAAGAATCTCGTACTTATGCCAAGTACGAACGCACTTGGAATTCAAGAAAAAAATTGTTCATTAAGTACGAATTTTTTTTCCTAAAGTTCCATTTTGAGAACGAATATTCTTGATTAAAGCGTGAAAAATTCTTCTCGTACAGAATAAAAATACCAAAATTATAAAAGAAAAAATAATATTTTATTTATTTATAAATACATCCTAATTGTTTTTATTTGTTTAGTTAAACTTTGTATTTTAATTTATTTAATTTTTATTGCTTAGGAACTGTCGATACTTAACTTAGAAGTTAGCTCATATTATCATCTTCATATTTTCTGTACATTAGCTTTAAAATCCACAGCATGTATACATACACATATTTTTAAGTTCCGCAAATGGCAGATCTGTAAATTTTCTTTAGTATTAATTAGACAGCATAACTGACAAGAACAATAAAGTTTACAGTCCACTCCTCAATCGCATCATCGCTTAGGATCATTGTTTGGTCAGTCGAGACGGATGATTTGTAGTTTTCTGTGCATTGATTCTCATTGTAATTGTTTCGCGGCATGCCGCAATTAAAAGCATAAAAGGATGCAACAGACTCAATATATGGCCAATATAACACGGAGCTTGGCTTGGGCTGAGGACGCCCAGAAATCGACTGTAGCATCTTAACACAATATGGAAAAGGGGATAAAATTTGGGGATGAAATAACTATGCTAGACGAGGTAGATGGCTATATAGATCCAGAACATGACAACATTTTCAATGAGGAAAAATATGTAAGGGCACATGGATTATTTTCGGCGATGGTAGGTGCAAGACCTAGTCAATCAATTGTGAACAGTGAAAACTGCAGCGGCGGGCTACAAAACAACGACGCAATAATCAGCTTGCTACAATGACAACAACAACTCTTGGAGCAATTTGCAAATCGAGCCACTGCAAACATGTCGAGACCAGAAGGAGAAAACGTCAACGCGGCAAATTCAGATAGTGCTCAAATTGTAGGGGCATCGGATCAAACCAAATTGTCTAAAATTCAAATTAAATGGTTTGCTGGCAATTATCCCGAGTGGCCAGGTTTTAAAGACATTTACGAGAGCACAATTCAAAACGAATTTGACAAATACGCACTAATCCATCATTTTAAATCTCTTCTGATTGACGAGGCTGCGAACCTATTACGACGACATTTACCTAATACGAATTATTCGTGGGAGCGACATAATGAAAGATATAATCGTCCACGGTACATCGTTAATTCTCTTGTGGAACAGTTTATGAAGCTGCCAACAACAACAAGATCGGATACAGCAACTTTACGGAAAGTGGATAGGTAGGAAACAGGTCGAGGCTGTTGGATCATCTACTTGGAGCTAGAGAAGCTGGACGCAGACACTCATCACCAATTTCAAATTTTCAAATTCGAATTCTTCAAATTTTTGGATGCACGTTGGGAGGAACTGGAGCTAAGCAAGCGTGAAACCGGCAAGAGTCGGAGGCAAGACTCAATCGGTGGCAAGACAAAGAAGGTCAAACATTCGTTGGTTGTACTTGAAGGAAACAAGTGCAGAAAATGCCATTCTCAGAGCATTGTCTAGATGAATGCAAACAATTCATGGATATGTCAGGAGGACATAGGATTTCGTTTGCCAAGGAAAACTGTCTCTGCTACAACTGTCTGAAACCTGGCCAGAAAATGCAAATCTGCAGTGCAGGCAATGTAAATGTCATCATCACTCACTGTTGCACCTGCAAGGACGAAAGAGAAGGTTGTGTTAAAAGTGTGTGGAAGAGAAAAAAAAAAAAAGGGGAGGGAAGAAAAAGAGAAAAAATGGGAATTAGGTAGCATGCCGACTCGTATTGGACACGGGTTCATCTGAACGCTGTATACAAACACTTGGCTTGGGTCGTACGACATCACGCATATTGGTTACGGGAATTTCATCAATAAAAGCTGACACTACAAGGGGATCCCGTATTGCGCAAGATCAGCTGGTAGTCCAAGCTCACGTGCTTGGAAAGATCACATAATCATTGGAAAGGCTATGCCCCGATTGACATTCTTTTAGGCAGCGAACATGTTTGAAGTGCTACAACTGGGAGAAAGATCTACGACAACGGAAAGCTCATTGCTATATCAATTTTCTGATAGGTAATTACATCCCGCGCAAACAATGCTATGGTGCTTTCTTGCAACACACACTCAAGACGAACACGGCAAGTACATTGTGGAACTTCCGTTTAAAGCTTCCGAAACACAATTCGCAGATACTCTTCAAGGTGCGAGTTGAACGACGCAAGTCGTTGTATTGAACGACGTTTGGCAAAAAATCAACAATTACGTAACGACTACGTAAAATTCGTGAGGGACTAACAGGAGCTAGGCCATATGCAAGAAATCTCACCTACCGAAATTCCCAAGGGTCGGAATTTCTACTTACCACATAATCCTGTATTGGGTCGGAATCTCAGAGTGGTTTTCGACGGCTCATGTTAAGACGCCAAAGTCATGGCGTTTAACGACACCCTCTCGATCGGACTGAGTATTCAGCGAGACGTGTTTGCTGTATACTTGCGATTCCGTATGTACAAATACGTCATTTCAGGACATAGTCAACATGTCTGTCAAATCTGGGTAAGTGAAAAACATAGAGACTATCAGTGAATCGTATGGAGAAAGGATCCGTCAGATCCTATCAAGCATTTCCAACTATGCAATATAAAGTATGCAACATCATGCGCACCATTCCTCGCAGTCCGAGTGCTGGAGCAACTAGCTGCTGGCCATCAGCACAAGTTTCCGAATGTAGCAAAATCGTGTTCGATTTTTCGAGAAAATTTCTATGTCGACGACGTCGATCCCGTGAGATCAAATTGTGAGGACGCACTCGTCCAACTGATATCGTGTGCTAATCTAGAGCTCGGGAAATGAGTATCGAATACCAAACGCATCAAATCTGATTCCATACACTCATCAGTCAAAGTTCTAGTTCCGCATTGGCGCCATGGGGAGGACACATTGTCGTACAATGTGAATCTATCAAAAGTACAGCTAGGGTGTACCAAGAGGCAAGTGTTGTCGGATGTCTCACGCATATTTGACCTTCAGCGGTGGCATACAGCCGAGTGGTTAACGACGATGGATCCATTTTGGTCGCCATACTTGCAGCAAAAACAAGAGTGGCACCTTTAATGCAGAAATCTTTGCCGCGCGTGGAACTTCTACTGAGTCAACTTAAGCATGCTAAAAAGCTGGAATAAGACACAAAGACATGAAGATCTACGCGTGGAGTGATTTCACGATAGTCCTGTCATGGCTATCGTACTCACCAGCCCAACTTAAAACGATTGTTGGGAACCGCATATCAGAGATCCTGGAACCATTCTGAAGCATGCATGGCGGCATGTAGATTTAAAATCGAACCCAGCAGATTGCGCATCCCGTGGCTATGGTGGAAGGGTCATTCATGGTTGAGGGCTAGGATTAATTCTTGGTAAAGTTGAGTAATTCTCACAGCTGTTATTATCTTTCAAACGCATACAAAGCGAAGTCAAAACTAACTTCCTAGCTGCGCAGATGACTGCCACGACAGACAACCTTTTGGATAAGGCTTATACACACGCTTGCGTACGTTTTGCGCTTCATTCATCGCATGAAGCACCCGACATCGTAACAAAAATCGAATTCTCTAACATTCGATGAGATCAAGGCGGCAAGGATGTGGTAGCTGCAACACGCTCAAGCTGGTTTTCAATAGGAACTCCAGTTTTTACTCGCAAACAAGGCTCTAGGGAACACCAATCACTCACCAATCATCGACAAGGACAACCTGCTAAGAGTGGGTGGACGAATCCAACATTCACAGTTGTCAGCATCATCGTCAAGAATCATCGGATCACTCATTTGATCATTGTAGATGAGCATCGTTTCAATTTGCATCCTGGAGTCTCATCTTTCTTCGTTATGGTCCGACAAAAGTATTGGATTTTCGGCGTACGAAATTTTATACTCAAAATCACGTAGATCTGTTTGGCTTGCTTTCGGCAAAAGAAACACATAATACATCAACGTATGGCAGATCTTCTGAGCGTACGTATCACCACTTGTATGGTTAGTGCATATAGACTACTCATTTCATACAACGAAAATGAACGCAAAAATTTCTTGCGACTGGCCCCAGCAGGCCCCAGAGAAAATCTTACTCTCATTCTTACGCTCTTTCTTACGCTCATATTCTCAAAAAAATTTTTGGTTCTTCAGTCGCGGAGAGGCCCTTCATCAAGATGGTTGACCCGCGGTTAAATTCATCTTTATATGTATGCGTGCTCACATATTCACATACACGGTTTCATGGGTGTGCGTTCTTTTTCGTTTTGAATTTTAGATTTTTGTAATTTTAGTTGATATAAGATTGGGGTTGATTAGAGTTAATGATGATGAAAGATATATATTTTATTTATTAATATTTAGATAAATTGTTTTTGTTTGGAATACAATGCAGGGTAGAGAAAGTTTTTTATTATTACGATGATAAATCTTTTAGTTGATAGAAGAGGGTATTTGAGTCGGTATGACTTAAAAGATTTAATTAAGTTGTTTATTTTTGAAGCGGATAGTGCTAGATACCTTGATAAATGATTTAAGGGAGTGAGCATAAAAACAGCTGATTTTAGTTTTGTGGGCATCAGTAGGGTATGCAAGCACCATCATTTGAAAAATATCAACATAGAAAAAAACATTTTTAAAACATTTTGGTTTTAAGCAAAACCGACTGAAATACCTGTTCAATCATAGTAAAGGATTTATTATTTTTTAAATATTTTATATATAAAATTTTCTGCTACCATTAATGTTTTTCTAAATTTATAAAATGAATGCTGAAATATTTATAAATATAATATAACATAATACAAAATTTTCGTCATGAAACATGAGTAGCCCCATTTTAGGGTAGAAGCTGAAAAGTTACAAAATCTAAAATTTTGTTGGTTTCAAAGAGGACGAATGAAGGTATGTGAATATGTGAGCAAGCATCATACATTAGATGATCCGCGGATCAACCATCTATGAAGGGCCTCTCCGACGAAGACAAATGAATGACGTAGATGGATAGACTCTCTCTGACTTTCCATTCGTCCATTTTCGTTGTATGAAATGAGTAGTCTATATGCTGTATGGTTAGTGGTATCACGCAAGCACTCCCATTCGCTAACACAGGATGCAACTACGCAGGACCCATTCTTTTGAAGGACGCGAAGGTCCGCAAACCACACATAAGCAACGGCTACATATGCTTATTCGTTTGTATGGTCACTTCGCCGATCCACCTAGAACTCGCCACGAACCTATTGTACAGCGACAATGGTACAAATTCATCGGAGCGAAGCGATCCCTCGATGAAATGCAGAAACTTTTGAGATCATCACAACACAAGGATTACATCGTGAACACCCTTGCAGACGAAGCTTCACAGCCAGCAAAATGGTTAGCTCTACTTATCGATCTATACCTTGAGTTCCGATGGTTTGTAGTTGTTCTTCGGCAAGCGTATGGTGCTTGCACACCCTACTGATGGATAAACAGCTGATTTTTCGTGTGGCTCTGAGTTGTGCTTGTGTTGCCGCCTTCCTAATTCTCGCAAAACATAACCTACCCCCTTCCCATTCCAAAACACCATCTCATCCCGGGTCAGACTTAGATGTCTCTCGACCTGTGCCAAGAGTTGTTAAGGACCCTGGTTATAAACTCTGCGCTTTGTTTATCGAGAATAGTCAATGTTCTTGTGAATTTCACTGGTGAATGGTAAAATTATACAAAAATATCCCAGATCAACGGCAAAAAAAAAGACATGCGCTCGAATTACGTTATAATAAGATATATATATATATTTATTATATATATATTTATTTCTACTTAAATCCTAGCTTATTTATTGCTGAAAAGCGGCTCTGCTAAAGGCCTTCTTCCGGTTTCAACTAAGTGCCAGCCGGTCGAGCTTATTGACTGCCTTCTTGTAGGTTGCTTGGGTGCTACTCTTATCTGCGGCGACCCTGTCATCTGCGTCGGCTTGGGGTTCGACGACCCTTCCAGTGATCCATTGTTGTATTGGCTGGTGATCCTCTGCGATCAGGACCAGCACGACCTTCAGAATGTCCTCCTGCTCCTGCTGCCATTTCAACCGCACCTTTTGGGATCTTTTCAACCTTTGAAAAGCCAATAAAAAGGATAGAGTTTAAAGGTCCGGACCCTACTGGACGCAAAACAAACCAATAGGGCGATGTGGGACATATAGAGTGGTGTACACCAGTTTTTTAACGTCGTATAGTTAGGTCCCTGAAAATCAACACCACATATTGACAAAGGGCGGAGGGCACGGATTCGATCTAATATTAAATCTCCTATAATTTACGGCATCAGACAAGGCTTGCATTTAAAGGCATTTAAAGCAGCGGAAGGATAACCGTAATGTCAGACAGCAGACTTCCTGCGCATTTACGATCCAAAACGGTGTCGAAAGACTCTCACCATTACTTATGGACCCACATGGAAAATCGATTCGAGCGAGTATCACGTAGCTCTGAAAATATTGAGGGCTCTTGGTCAACAGTAATGGAAATCGTGCGATCGTAGTATAGTACGATATAAGAGCATTTGCTTGTCGCCCAACGACCCGCAACATCGTCAACAGCACAGCTTCAGAGGCTTCATCAGTAAACGGGTGTAGACTTTGCAGTCTACAATGGTGGCAGCAATGGTGCCGCTCCAACGATCGAAGTGTCTCTGTTCTTTTACAATATTTCTTAAGTCTAAGTAAGGCTAAGTCTCGTAGCAGCGCTGCTCGCAGGCGGCGGCGGAGAGACAGCTATGTACTTATATATAAAGGAATATAATAATATACGTTGTTATGCGCTCTCAAGGGGAGGCGCGAGGGGTATGCATAAGCTGACCGTTTGTTACGATTATGCTGACACTTTCTGTGTGCGGGCTAAGGCATAACGATCGGTTCATATTTCGGCCACTTAGGGTTTATGACCGGGACTTTGGATTATGTAAACACTGCAACAAAGTGTTACAGTGCGCACCCTTTAAGTACTCTCGGTACAGTGGGTATTCAATATATGTGCATACTACAACATGCCTCGTGCTATTATTTGACCACTCCTGAATCTCTGTAAGTTTATTTAAAACGAACGTTGATAACGATGTTGGATGGGAACGAACACAATGAAGAGTTTTTCTGAATGAATCCAATATACACTTCATTTGCGACCTTCTCTGCGGCAACCTTCGTTGCAGATTTGCAACGAATATAAACGTAGGGACTTCATACACACTTATCGATGTTTCAGAAAAGGCATGAATTTGAATTGGTGACATCCGCTCGGTAAACACAAATCTCGGTATCAGGCCAAGAATGTCAAAACGCCGGAAGAAACTTCCGCTTAGTCGCCTTGTGCCCATGACAGAATCATCAATTTCAAATTAATAAAAAATATCTTAAGGACCCCAAGTTCTAATCAGTCAACTCTGAGTTTGAAAGTGTTATGAGCTTAACAGTGCTCTCGGTAACGGTATTTTCAGGCGAGTTTGAAAACCACTTGATCAATTCAAACCCATCGTTTTGAAGAACTTGAGTTACTTCAGAGTCCTCAATGCGCAGTGCACCAGTGCTTAATGCTCGCAGTGCTTAATGCAAAGGGGACCTGTTTTCATATCGGGTACGTAAAAGTCAGATCCAATTACTTCAGCAGTTCGAGTGAATTCAGTTTTCGTGGATTCCCTCAACCTCATCAAACACCTTATAACCAGGAATGGAGCTGGTGCAGTTTGGTCGATGTGCTTTGGGGCACTATGACATAGTGTGAAGAACAAAAACATCAATGCTTGCAGGGGACATATAAATTCATATATATTTTTTAAAGTAAGCTCACTTCCTCTCTTTTTCATAAATCGAACGGACGTGTTTTTTTTTGTGCGCACCTCGTTTTATTACATCTTTTTATTTAAGGAACTTAGAAAAAAACCGGTGTTACCTATGTATTTTTATTTATAATTATAAACAAATTTTATTTATACGTTACACCCTTGCTAAAATTTAAAGTAGCCAAAAAATTACGGAATTGTTGGCCATCATATTCGAATGCGAGTGGGAGTGTCAGCGGAAGCTTTTGAGAGTGTTGTACGTGAATGCTATAGACACTCGGTTCAAGTTGCTAAGTGGATCGAAATTTTCAAAAGAAATAACGAGGCGTACGAGCTTTCCGAGAGAAAATACAAACCCAAGCAAGCTGTTCCTGGAATCGGAGAACGGGTGCGACTAATTTTCTCGACCTTTGTATAGTGCAGATGTGCAAAAACGAGCTACAAGAGCTTAGGAGGTGGAAAAGCGAGTTGCTACTTGTTACATATGGGAAAGATTGCTGTGAGGGGAAACGTGGAAGTAGAGCGTATAAAGTGTCTGAGGGAGCTGAAAATTGAGTTTGAAATCTACCAGCGTTGAAATGTGACCAAGCAGATGAAGGAATATCAGGAGCAAATGAGAATTCTGATCGAAAATGCCTTAAGATGATAAACATAAAGAACAGGAACTATACAGGATGGGAAGTGTATGTAAAAATACAGCACGTAACCTAAAAAATAAAAAGAGTCGACATATGAAGCAGTCAGAAAGTATTTCATGGTCTGGGAAACAAAGAAAATCAGCCGGTTGGATATCTTGCCGCCGAAGTTAACGTCGATGAAATCAAAGCAGAGCATGATTTCTTGGTAGTTCCTAGCACAGACATGAGTCATGACGCATTATTGGGCTATGATTCTATCAAGATGTGTCGACTTTTGGTGGATGCAGAAAGGATCATTAAAGGATCATTAAAGTCGCAGGTAAATGTGTATAATGTGGAATCCTCACCTTTTGAAACTTCTTTTCCAAATTCTTTAAGTCGTGGAGAAAATTATCGAAACCAGACCAAAAGTCGTGCAGACTGAGGATAAGCTATGTCCTGTCGAGTTGCGGATAGTGCCTGACGGAGTTATCAAATCTTTTCGGCATTCCTCTACAAGATTGGAAGAGGAAAAGCTGTTGCTGTAAGGAAGCAGGTGGAAGAGTGGAAGCAGAAGGTTCGAAATCGTTCAAAAATCGTCATCTAACGTAGCAAACCGTGTCGTCATCAGGAAAAAGGATGGTGCACTGAGGGTCTGTGTCGACTAAAAAAAGCTAAATAGCATGGTTTTGACAGATTGCGTTTCGATACCATTGATAAATGAGGTTCTGAAGACACTACAGGCAGCAAAGTGGTACACAATCATAGACTTAGAAAAACGATTTTTTCATGTGCCCATCGCCTAGAAAAATAAGCAGTATACAGCCTTCGGGACTAGAGAGGAACTGTAAGAATATAAATCCAATAGACTATTCCTATAGACCAAAATTCACTAGCAGGGTTACTATGATTTGTTACATAACATTTTCTGGGGCATATCATCGAAGCTGGACGTGTCAGACCAGAAATGAAAAAAAAAGAGTCCCAAAAAACATCAGAGATGTGCAGTCGTTTTTAGGTCTAACGGGATTTTTCAGGAAATGTTTACCAGGATAAGCCGATATTTCCCGCTCCCTCAAGAACTTGCTGAAAAGTATGCCACATTCATAATGGGTCTTACTGAAAATTAGTCGATGGAGCTATTGAAGTAGGGGCTGGTAAATAAGCCAATTTTTCATATTTCTATGAGAGGAGATTTAACTGAACTACATTCTGACGCTTCCAAACATGGATTCGGTGCGGTCATACCGCTCTTACAAAAGGCTGGAAGGCGGTTTGTACCCGATTTACTATTGGAGCAAGAAAACATTGGAAGCTGATTTCAGACGTCATAGCTATTCAAGCTGCATTTCCTTGAAAACGTTCTGTAACGAACTGTTTTGGCCGGTTAGTGCTCGCAACAAATGCCGCGGCTAGCTCACAGAGGTTATGGGTCGTTTCACCGCATTTATAAATTCGACGTGATTGCCCGAGGTAAGAAATAACACAGGGTGCTTCGTTTTTCCAACAGTTCCTTTTATTCTTACAATATTTACAGAAGTGTGCACCTCACCAGCTTGGCTCATCCGAACGTCCGCTCGTCCTCCACCTCTTTCATCGGTCACCGTTCCGGGTTCCGGGTTGGTGCCAATACACACGCCCTCCCGAAGGTTTCGTCCAGTAGGACGTGCGGTCTTGGTGCCTGGCGCCGGTTCGGCTTGGTGCATCCTTGGCTTACTGAGGCTTGACCAGAGGTTTTGCGTCGCGAGTCCTTTAACTCCAGGTCATACGCTGTGCGTACGCCCCTGCGCCTGGATCAGGAGTCTCTTGACTTGACCGGGATGTCCCTGCTGGGTCTTGTTGTTGGGCTTGAGTTCCCGAGCTGGTTACCCCTCGCTTTACAGGATCACACCTGGTTGTGACGGTCAGGAATCGATAAGAACCGATCTGTCGCTACCACCATATCACCAGGGTACCTGTCGTGTCCGGGAATAACCCAAACTGACTCTTTTTACCCTTGGGCTTCAGTGCCGCCGCGGATCCTAGATCCTTTTCCCACTTGCCAGGGAAAAGTCAAGGAGACTTGTCCTTGTTCGGTGACTCGCGTACAGCCGCCGGACTTACCCACAGGGGTTCCTTGAGCCCGGGTCACAGATCCTTGCGCACTCGTTGTAAAGTCCCGCACGTGAGACTGTCGGACTTAGCTACGGGGGGTCCTTCAGCCTATAGTGACCCATGCGTACTACAAAATAGAGGTAATTTTTTAGTTTTACCTCTTATATATGTTTTCTTTTTTTGTGTATTTATATTTCATATATTTTTTTGTACCTATTATTTTTTTTTCTTTAGTGTGTTTTTCAAAACCTTTTTCATTTTATGTTTCAGTTTTGTTTGTTTTTTTTTATTTTTTTATGATATCTTTTTTCACCTTTTTTATATTAAAGTTTCCGGGTGACACGTATCCCTCTGGTGCTTTCGCGCACCCGAAAACACTCCACCTGCCAGATGACGCTGCATCTGCCAGTCTTCTGCCGTCGTCGCCTGGCCTCCTCCTCCACCTTGCGATGCAGCTCTGGCGGCCAGATCTCCTGCGGCACTGCTCCTCCGTCTCCTGCCGAATGCTCCTGCTACTTCCGTCTTGGCCACTCTCGACGGTGGCCGTGCCAACCGGGATCCCTTGTCCTCCTGGTACTCTCTCGGTCATCACTCTCATGACCCTCCTCGTGGCCCGAAGCTGCCGGATGTCCCATCCGGGTATACCGACGATCTCCATGTCGCTCTCGTCCGAGCTGACCACTGGCTTCGTGCTGCGTGATGAATCCGTGGCATTTAAAAAAAGAAGGTCGGCCGGTGTCCACCACCGCCTTTTTATAGTCATAAATTTCGGCCGCCTAGTTAATAGTTCCGTTCTTGCTGATCCAATGTCCAGTTTCATATTCCCGTTCTGCTTCCTCTCCTTTTTCCGTTTGTATACATACTCCCTTTTTCGTTGATGCGTATGAAATTATGTACATGTGTATATTTTCCTTTTTGTTTATGCCTCACTTACGAGTGTCCTACTTTGTGCCAACGTGACGTAGCACAGCAATAATTGGCGAATGAAAGGTGCTCTTTCGCCCATACTAGGTCTCCAATTTTCGGACTGCACTCCCGCCTTCTCAGGTTGTAGTGCCGAGCTTGTTCCTGCGACAAACACTTCTTGGAGCATCGCTGCATTTTCTGATGGCGTGGCTTGTGATGCTCCCGTCCCCAAGGCCTCTTTATCATATAACGCCCTCGGCAATCTCAGCTCTCTGCCTTGGGTTACGAAGCATGGCGCGTATCCCTTAGATTCGGACACGCTTGAGTTCTCTGCCATCATTAACAATGGTCAGTGCTCGTCACATGTCCTCCGATCTTCGCCTGCAATCTGGGCGATCATTGTCTTGACCGTCTTGTTTGCCCTTCCGTAGGATTTTCCTGCAGCGTGTACGGTGCTGTAAATTGATGCCGAACTCCGAGCTCCTCGAGAAATTTTTTAAACTCCTGCTGGTGAACTTGACACCATTATCCGTTACCATCACCTTTGGCACCCCGTATCTAGCGATAATCCTTTCGCGGATTGCCTTCTGCAGCGTCTCAGTTGTGGCTATCCACATTGGAACCATCTCCGTCCACTTTAAAAACCGATCAATCATTACCAACAACATGGTGTTCCCATGCTTGGACCTTGGCTCCTCTGGGATCTATGTCAGCATTTCCCTGCAGCCTGCATCCAAAGTGCACTCCATATATATTTCGCTCCTTCTCTCGCTCTTCCCTTTCTTCCCTTCCCTGTCTCGCCCGACGGGCCGCCGCCCGGCTCTCTTCTTCCCTCCTCTCTGGCCTCCTTCCCCCGCGCCTCTCCTCCCTCGCGCAAAGTGCATCTGCAACCACATTCAGCTTATCTTTCCTGTAGCTGATAATATAGTCGTATTGTTGCAGCTCAAAGACCCATGTCGCCATCCTTCCCAGTGGGCTTTCTATATTATTTAGCCATTTCAGTGCTATATGGTCCGTGATCACGTTGAACTGGTACCTCTCCAGGTATGGTATCATCTGCCAAATTGTCCATATTCTGGCTAGGCACTCTTTCTCAGTTGCCGAATAATTCTTCTCTGCTCCAATAAGCGTTCGACTGGCGTAAGCGACCACTCGCTCGCCCCCATCCGTGTCCTACGTCTGAACTGCACCCACGCCGTAGTCGCTTGCGTCTGTTTGCAGCACAAACTTCTTTTAGAAATCCGCGCATGCCAGCACTGGATCCTCTGTCAATCGCGACTTTAGGTTCTCAAATGCCTCTTGGTGTCTGGCCGTCCACTCCCACTTTGACCCTTTTCGTAGGAGATCGTTTAATGGTTTTGGGACCCCTGCAAAAGTCGACGAATCTCCGATGCCACGACGCCCTCCTAATGAACCTCCCTCCGCCCTCCAGTAATCGCCGCAACCTTTCCGGGATGCCAATTCCCTGACACGTTATCCGGTGTCCCAGGAACAATAGCTCTTCCCTGAAGAAATTACCCTTTTCCGTGTTAATCCTTATGTTTGCCGCCTTCAGTCTTCGGAATACTTCCTTCAAGTTCGCCATATGCTCCTCCCTTGTGCGCTCGATTACAATGATGTCATCTTGATATGCAACTGCGTGCGGAGCCATATCCGGGCCTATGACATGGTCCAATGACCTTTTGAAAGTTGCCGAGGCTGAATGGAACGGCACTTTGGCCAACGGCACATTGACCAACTTTACCAGTCTCCTTGCTAATGTTCGCTCTCAGGCTATTTCCGGGTTCTCAGCTAGCTGTTCATAAATAAAGCTAGCCATTGCCCCTGTGTCTATCATGGCCTTAACTTCTGATCCTCCGACCTTGAAAACCGCCGCCAACTGCTGATCGTCTCCTGATAATCCTCAAACTAGTTTTGAGAGGCAGCACCTCTTGATCTCTGCCTTCCTCTGTATGGCTGAGATCGCTGCGCGTTTCCTGTTCTTTGGCAGCACTCTGTGCTACCAGGCGCCAGGTGTAACGAACTGTTTTGGCCGGTTGGTGCGCGCAACAAATGCCGCGTCTAGCTCACAGAGGTTATGGGTCGTTCCACCGAACTTATAGATTCGACGTGATTGCCCGAGCCCAGAAATAACACAGGGTGCTTCATTTTTTCAAAACTTCCTTTTATTCTTACTATATTTACAAATGTGTGCACCTTACTGGCTGCTTGGCTCAGTCGAACGACCGCCCGTCCTCTCCTCGTTCACCGGTCACCGTTCCGGGTTGGTGCGGTCTTGATGCCTGGCACCGGTTCGGCTGACGGTTTTCAACGTTCGGACTCACGTGCTCCAGTTGCGGGGCCTATGCTGCCCTTTTCTTTCCGTAGTCGCTGTCCCCGGTATCGCTCTTCTGTCATCACCGCTGCTCCTGTCGTTGGTGCTGCTCCTGTCGTCGTTGCTGCTCCTGTGGTCGGCGCTCCTCTTCTGTGGACGCTGTGGATCCTTGATGTCCTTGGCTAACTGGGAATGCGCAGGATCTATGGCTGACCAGAGGTTTGGCGTTGCGATTCCTTTAAGTCCAGGTGATACGCTGTGCGTAAGCCCCAGCGCCTGGATCAGGAGTTTCTTGACTTGAGCGGAGTGTCCCTGTTGGGTCTTGTTGTTGGGCTTGAGTTCCCGAGCTGGTTACCCCTCGCTTTACTGGATCACACCTGGTTGTGACAGTCACAGTCACAAATCGATAAGGCATCGATCCGTCGCTACCGCTATAACACCAGGATACCTGTCGTGTACGGGAATAATCCAACCCGACTCTATTTACCCCTTGGCTTCAGTTCCGCCGCGGATCCTAGATCCTTTTCCCACTTGCTCCTTGACTTTTCCTTGTTCGGTGAATCGCGTACAGCCGCCGGATTTACCCACAGGGGATCCTTGAGCCTGTCGGACTTACCCGCGGGGGGTCCTACAGTCTATACTCCTAATTCCTCCGAGGAAACTTTCTTGCTTGAATGTTAGACTTACCCACGGGGGATCTTTCATTCAACTCTTCCAGCTTCCCTAGAAGACTCAATCTCGATTCGGGCCAGTGGCCCTCCTTATATAGAGCCTGAGGCGCCCGTAAATCCTCGCCAATCTCGCGTCCCGCCGTTAATCCTTCGATCTCGCCGTTAATCCTTCGATCTCGCCGTTAATCCTTTCTCCAATTCCCATTGCCTTTCCAATGGCGGGATCTCTATGTTGCGCCACCCCCTTTTCCACGCTTGGGCCTCCGAATCATATTATTGTTATGCAGGTCACCGGACTTTGTCCAGACACCCCCGCGCTCGACCCCCCTTTGGGCATTCCCAATGCATTTCTGCATTTTCTAAAAAATGGTCCGCTTTGTTCCCCGTTGTTCCCGCTCTCTCCGAAGATATTTGGAGAGCGATGGCCGTGGCCGCGATGGCCAGGGGCAGACAAGATAGCGCGAATTAAATTCATTTGACCATATTTAAATAAAACCAAGCACACCCATAGCATTATTAACCATGATATATGGTCGGTAAATTTAAGTTTCAAATCTAACTGGAAACATAGATCGTTATCCTAAGCTAATCGTTCTAAGGCGTATCCATAGACACAGTACATAGCCTGGTGTAAGACACCAATTTTGAAATTTATCCAAATCGGATTGAAGTCTAGATTGGGCGCTAATGAATCTATACTAAAGATAAAGCATAACGTCATCATCGTACATAAGTACAAGTGAATCACTTAAGGCAAGGGGCAAGTCGCCTTCCTTGGGGCACCCCAGATGTGACGTCGACTATACGCGAGGTAACATCTTTAAAAAAGACACGTTGGGTTCTTCCAGATAAGTAGCTCGAAATCCACATAAGGTGGTCAATTGGGAATTTCAAAACAATGAGTTTATTTATGAGAAGCAAATGGTTAACAGAGTCAAATGCTTTACTGAAGTCTGCGAAATTACGTCTGTTTGTAAGCCTTTGAGGCCCCATTCTTTGTGGGGGGTGTTGTTTGTGGGGGGGGGGGGGGGGGGGGGTTTTGTAAAGCCTGCGCGGGTTTGAACTACTAGTTATTATGATAAGTATAAGTTATGTGGTGTGGGTGATAAGTGTGTATTCGTTGCGAATTGCCTAGGTGCTAGGTACTAGCTGAATACGTTGTTTGGAAAAATTGTGCAAAGAGATCGGCCATTGCCTGATCAGTGTTCGCATATGAGTTCTAAAACGTAAGCAGAGATATATGTTTGCGTTTAGTATTTACAAAGTTATAGAACTGCTTCGGATCCTAAGTAAACTGAATCCGGCAGCGGCAAATATAACTCCTAGAATATTCTGCGTTATGCACGGTGAAATTATCGTACTAAGTATCTTTATTAACTAACTGTTCAGCCAGATAATTTCTGTTTATTTAAAAGTCTATTCATGACGTCAACGCGTTCATCAATAAAGACGGTGATTATCAACATAAGACCACATAAGTTATGGGATATTAAAGTCACCCAGAGCTATCAGCTGGTCACCATTAGACAGACGATCTTAAACGAAACGAATAGCAGACAAATGCTGCCAGTATGTGGGGGGTTCGGATGAAGGTAGTATGTAAGAACAGGTAACGTATAGGAATATATTTAGATTGATCGGACAAAATGATTTTAATGCACAGAAATTCTATGACACCAATCTCTCGGATTTTACCTTTCAGAAGCGAATTTGGAGTCTACAGAAAAGTTTACTACGTAACCCACTAGTAAGGTAAGTGTTAGCTAAGGTAAGCTGAGGAAGTTGAAGTAGAAGGTTGGTCAGTGCCTCTAACATGTGGGAGTTTTTGTCCCACAAGTTTGGTATTTTTTTCTTCGCCGTACTGATGTTCTTGGACGAAAATTTTTTCTGGCCAAAAGCTGGTAGAACAAATCGTTTTGAACAACTGAACGCATACACGTATTTTGAAAGATGACGTGTGCTTGGTGTAGTTGTATTTAAATCTATTAATGCCTGCTACATTTATCATTACTAAGCTTATGTTTTAGCTTTGATGTAAGCCGAGATATCGATCTCAGAAGTATCAGAGGCAATCCGGGAAACAAATATGTGTTGCGATGGTGGGATCACCTGAAAGGGTTTTGATGCCGCCGTATCTAATACTGCAGCATCAGTTCATACCGGGGCCCGGACGGTTTATTTTCCTGATCGGTGACTCTTGACTTTGAATTATTGGGTCTGGTGGTATCACTTAAAGCGATAATTGTAAATTGCTCATTTATGCTGAGATATTCGGAAGCCGAATTTTTCCCAGGTCCGGTCCTTCGGTTGGCCAGAGATATAAGCGGGTGCGTATTTGTCGGCTGAATAGGCTGAAGATTATTCGCGCATCACAAGAACATCACTAAAAGCGGATTTCTTACACTTTAGAGACTCATTTAGTAGTAGAAATCTTCATAACTGTGTATCGAGCACACAGAGTTGCCCATTGATTTTACGAAAACCGCTAATCAACTCATTGAATACACTTTTTGTCTGTCTCATGAACGATCTCATTTCGACCTGAACAGCACGACAAACATCACAGAAAAAGTGAATACAAGACCTACATGAAATGGCATCTGAGACTGAGGCCGTGAGCCTGGCACACTTAGCGTGTAAAACGTTTTCCCAGAGCCAGCATTGGATGGTAGGCTGGCATGAGGAGAAAGTTCTATATCAAGACTTTAAGGCACAGATAAGTTTAAAATCCATGATAATGATTAATTAATTTATTAATATATTTTGTTTTCATTTTTGAAAGTCATGGTGGTCCGTTGTTCCTGCCATCCAGTTCCTAGCATTTCTATTGCTCGTTTTTGTCATTTGCTTGTTCTTAGTTTGTGAGGATTTCTTTTTATTTGATTTAATTTGTAAGAAAAGTAGGGGTATAGATGATCTTATGTGGTAAGGTTGAATAATCCTTTTTTAAGTTGGTCAAATGTATTGTCGTATTCTTTTAGGTCAAATGTATGGAATGACCCGGCAATGTTATTTTAGTTTTTCTTTTCTCTATATTCTATAGCGTGGAGTAAGTTTGGTCTTTAAGTCTTTTGTCGATTTTTATGTGAGTTGTATCTCCTGTCTCGTATTGTTTTGACTGTACTTTATCCTGGTTATGATATTCTAAGTCGGTTACTTGTTTTTTTTATTTTTTCCCCGATTTCGGTCCGCTTTTTTCTGTAGTGTTTGGAGTGGATCTTCTGAAAAACACCTTAACTGATTTTTTTTTATTACTGAAGGGATAAACCTATTGTATTCTTCGTCTGATTTGAAAATTAGGAGTGTCTTCGAGTGCCATACACCCATTGCCTTTTTTTATACATCTCATGATTTTAGAAAGTGTTAAATGAAATCGTGCAACCTGTCCATGGACTGGTTGAAGTGTATGGGGTGTTGTATGGACTCATATTTTAAGCTGATCTTCTAAGAGGAATAGAAACGCAGCAGAGTTTAAGGCGTGTTGGTTATCAATTACTACCCACTTGGATATGCCAAAAGCTATCAGCATTTCTCTTAAAGGAGTTTTAATGACCTTGGAGGCCCTTAAATTTCATTTCTTGATTTGGGCTTATTTCGAGAACTTGTCGAGACCAGTTAGAATATTATTTTTTGCCGTAATATAAATTCCTATGAGAATGATTTCTCCTGCGTACTTAGGAATAGCAGTTGGTTGGATTACCCCCTTCGGTGCGTGTCTATCGAATATGGATTCTATACATGTTTGAAAAAATTGGACTCTTGCTTGAATTTTCCTTTGAGCTTGTACAAAATATTTTTTTTTTAAGTAGAATTATAGTAGAAATATTTTTTAAGAATCTGGATTTTGTTTTCGTTTTGTGTTCTAATACATCTTCAACTTAATTACAAGTAAACCTATCTTTGTAAGACTTGAAGTGTGTAGGATAAATAATTAGAATTTTTTATAATTTGAATTTCTTCAAAAGTGTAGATACCATTGAAAATTCTCAGATCTATTCGGACTTGGAGTATATTTATGACTTTCTGTTCCGTGTAAGAATTCTTTTTTATTATGTGACGATGGAAAGTTTAAAATGAAATTTCGAAATTATACGAAGCAGTGTTTTCTTTTAATAAAAAAATTGGTTGATCGGGGTCTACTGAAAATATTATATTATGTGGAAAAATTTCATCGCTGTAGATTGTGGAGTCTGAATGGATTGAATTAATTTCTGGTCGAGCTCTGGATACGGCGTCTGCTACTACGTTAGCTACACCAGGCTTGTATTTAATATCGAGGCTATATTCGCCGATAATATGTATCCAGAGTTTAAGATTGGCATTGTGATTATTTGCAATATTTAAAAAGGTCAGGGGTTGGAGCCCAAACGATTGCCAATATTTCCCTTTCTTTCGTTGCGTACCTTTCTTCCGGTTTCGAGATGGTATGAGATATGAATGTTATTGCTATTATGAGATATGAATGTTAATGGTTCTGTTCTAAGACGTCTCCTTTGGCAAAATTTGATGGATCTGTGGTAATTTTGAATTTTTTCGTGAAGTCTGGGTACGCTAATGTTACATCCCTAGAGATAAGTGTATTTTTAAGTTTTTGGGATGCACTCGCTGCTGCTTCTCGGTTGATGGCTATCCTGCTGGACTTGTATTTGGATACGAGTCCTTCTCGTATTGGCTTTTTGTAGCTTAAGAAACACTTTGTTTAAGTTTATAGCATGATCGTTTCTGTTTTGCTGCAGATTTATTCAGCATGTGTTCCCAAAAAATGTAATCTAAAGCTCTTTGTAATATGGCTGGGGAATTTTTGAATTTGATAATCTTTTGGTAATCTAGTAAATTCATATTTTCCTCCATTCACCGCGAATGCAGTTTTTTCCATGTCTGACCTTCTATGTGGTATTTGGTGAAATCCATTTTTTAAGTCAAGTACTGAGAAGAATCTATTGTTTCATAGTTGTGAGATTATTTCGCCTATTTCGGGAATGGGGTATCGATCGGATATTGTTAAGTAAAGTTTGTTGAGCTTCCTATAATAGTTATTGATTATATTGATAATAGTTATTGATTATATGAAGCTCAACCAAGTTACTTAAAGTTACTGTTTAATAGTTGTTTCTCCTATTTCGGGAAGGTGGTATCGATCGGAAATTTTAAAGTAACTTTTTTGAGTTTCCTTAACTATTAAAGAAAGCTCAACAAAGTTACTTAAAAATATCCGATTATATTGATTATAGTTATTGCTTATAGGAAGCTCAACAAAATTTTCTCAGTACTGGACTTAAAAAGGTGCCCCCCTTACCTGTATTTTAGTTTTTCATTAGGGTAAGGGTCTAATAATGTCGTCCTGTATCATTTCTTTAAATTGTTGTTCCCGTCTTGTCTAAGCGATGCCGGATATGGGTAGTGTTTTCCGTAGACAGGGGTATCGGAGGAAGTTTCAATTTCTCCTACAACTGTAGTAGTGTAAGTAAGTTTAGTTTTGGGATCAGCGAAAGGTTTTTATGGGTGTCGGTAAAACTTATAATTATTTCTTTTAGAATCCGATCTTGATAACAACTTGTGCCGCTAGTTGGTGAATTTTAATTTTCCTATTCTCTTTCAACAACAGAATATCATTTTTAACAATTATTATTGCTCCTAGTTTCTTCATAGTGTCGGTACCTAGATTTTCATGGGAGGTTTTCAGTGTATCTAATAGAAAGAATTGGATATGTTGTGTTATTTCGTTATTTCCTCCTACTGAGTTTACTGTAAAGTTGTTACTTTTGGGTTTTGCGTTTGTAACTAGTTTCGCTTAAATGTAATCTTGATTTGAGCCCGTGTCGATTATAAATTTCAGAGTTTTGCCGTTCCTCATAGTTACCTTAAAATAGGGTAAGGAGAAATGGTTTGTTGTAAAAAATATACTTCTGACCTATCAATGGATTCCTGTGCTAGGATTCCGCTTGCCATGAAGCTTCTTCATCCAGCTCATTGACTGAAAATATTCTTATTTCTCATCTACCTCTGGTTGTATATTGAATTAGCGTTGAATTTTATTAGTATTTTTCACGTTTCTGTTGCTCAGTGGTCGTTTCTCTACGAAAATGTTATCTTGGGGTCTAGTCATATAGTTAAGGTGACGTGAACGAATGGACTGATCTACGTCCATGGAAGGTGGGTTGGGGTTAAAGGAAGGCTCCTGATTGATTTGTATGCGAATGGTTGGGTGGGTTGGGTCAGGGTAGTGTTGTTTCATATAAGGTAGTGTAGTGTTTTCCTTGGTGGGATTGCGGGTTTGTGCACTTGGCATAGATATGGTTCTTGGGGATATGGTTCCTGTGGTTTGGCCATTCCTAGTGTTCAAGAGCAGGCATGGCCTAAGTCGTAATAGACAAAAGTTGGAAAAGACTGCCGTTCAGGCCTCCTACAAATGTATCCAGAGCTTTCTCCCAATACAGTACTGTTAGAGCCTGCATAGTTTCATGAGATGCTTCGATATTTCCAAATTGGTTCAAAATCAGAGAAAGTTGTTAGTTAGTTGTTGTTAGCTTGATAAAAGTCAGTTATGGAGATGCCTTTCAGTAAAGTGTCCATCAATATTGCCTCCTAATGCAAAGGTGTGTTATAGGATTCAAGGATAGCCTCTACTTGACCTACGTTTTGTTCCTAATTGCTAATTTTATGCCGTAATATTTTGGGGACCCCTTATTGCTGCCATACATTTTTAATACCCTTTCTACGCTTTCTTCCAAGACGAGTAATCGGTATTGTTACCAGAAAAGTCTCTAAGCGTCCGCAACAATAATGTTCAATATTTTATCTAGCTTACAAATATTGTGGGATAGTTCCCTTTTAATTATTTCGTCTGAAAAAGTTTAAAAGGCATTGTTTGGATTAAGGATTTCCTTAACCAACCATGCTAGGTTCTCTTGAAGTATGTCCATAATATTCTCAGCTATTTTAATAATGTTTTTTCGCTAATGGTCTTATGAGAGTTAATTGGTAAGATGTCAAACGAAATATTGTTAATTTTGTACTTAAATTTCTAGTTTTAAATCTTCGTAAGACATTTTTTTTTCGATTGCAGCTTATGTTATTAATTTGTGGGTTTTGTTAGAGATTTAAAAAAAAATTTTTTTTTTTTAATTTCTTGGTAAAGTTTTCCCTCATATGTTTATTTCGAGTTATTAATTTTTCCGTGTTTTAGGGTCAAAGTTTCTTACAAATTTTACTGGTTTGTTTTCTTAAAAATTTTTGGTTTTAAATATTTCTTAAAAGCTTACATTAAAAACATTTCCGCGTAATATTGTGACGATAGGTTCGACTGATTCCTTTTTGTCCCACGCAGCAACGATTCTTCCTGTGTGTGGGTTTACTACAGAGCCTCCACTATACCTGGATCACGTTCCCTCTGAACGGATACTGAAGGGATCACGGTGATATAGAATATGATGCCAGTTTCTTTACTCGGTACAATTCCTTTAGGAGTGCGTTGTAGCATTTTTATATCGGAACTTTTGCTTTTCCGAATCGAGGTGTTTGACGTTTTCTTGATAATCGAAGATATAGCCGGACGCCGTGATTTTTTTACCCATCTGAACGAGATTCGGAACTTTTATCTTTTCGAAGTTTTTCACCAATACCCTGCTCGGGCGCAATTTAAAAAATTTTTTTAATATTCTTAAAAAAGAAGAAATTAATCTTTCTAACATATCGATTCTTATAATTAATAATTACACCTATACGTCGCTCCAACGCTGCTGCAATCTCGGTCGCAGTTGGTGCTGCTGCTGGTTTCGCTCCTAATTGGTCAATGTCTTCGCTCCTAATTGGTCAATGCAAGTGCATTATGTTGTTGGTGGATGCTCTTGGCATTAGGTTCAATGAGCTTGCAAAATATTTGGGTGTTTTTTTTCTTTTAGATTTCTCACGATCGCAAGCATAATCAATGCTTACTCAGCGCACGTAACTTTCAATCCGTGTGACCCTTATTGGTGCAACGCCATCATATTGTATCCGGTGCACGATGCACCCAACGTGGTTGCGTAAACTCTAATGAAGTTGTTATTAAGAACTTATGTGCGACTGGACTTTGCGTTTAATTAGCTAATTCAGTATTATTTAGTATTTGACAAATTAGATGTTAACTTACATATATACATGGATTAATAAAACGACATCACGGTGATCAATTATTTAAAGCAAATTTATAGCAAAAACAAAATATACACACATATATACATTTATAAAAAATGACATCTCGGAGATCATCTATAGCAAATACAGTGACGGGCGTGTGAGTGTATAGGTAAGAAACTTTTAATTAAGCAACCAATATTTATGAGATCATTTATCGCAGATAAAGTGGCGAATATTTGTGTGGACTGATGTAAGTAGCATATATACATTGAAAAACATATATACATTGATTAAACAAATGTTCAGTCCAAATAGTTAGGTGCCAATTGGCGGTTGGTAACCGTTCTGCTCCCAGCTTGCCGCCGATGATGTGGCACTGGTAAGGAGCTGATGTGTCAATTGAGATTACGGTGAGAGGGTGACTGCCCCCTTTTACCCCTGGCTTTAAGCTCAGTGGGCGAATGAAAATAAAATTATGGCGATGGCCGGAGTAAAGTTTATGAGCTAAGTGCTTTATTCAAATAAAAGAAAAACTGAACTGAGGGACTTAACTGTAGGACAACGCTAGCTAGCCGGTAGGCCGACCGCGTGACAGTGAACACCCAAAGGCGTCCATCATGTCAGTTGGCAGAATGGTCCGTACATTGTTGACATGCAATCGGTGATCGCTAAGATTTCCTGGTTACATTCAGCTATCACGTTGTCCCGTAGTTGGAGAATGGTGTGATGGTGAGTGTTCAGTTACCGAGCGTTTTCGGGAGCTTTAAGTTTATGTTTTGAATATTATATATATATACCAATATAAAACAAGCACAGTTCGATTTATAGATATTGATAAAATTGATTTTAATTGTTCTGGGGTTTCTACAAATGATATATGTAAATATTTCCTGAGTAGGGTCGACGACCGAATAGAGAATGATGACGCGGGAGCGCGGCTCAACGCCTGATGCAGCGGAGCGATCGAGAGATCCCGCGAGAGTGAGACAAACGCTAGCGCATGACGGCAAATGCAGGTGGTCGATCGAATGCACGAGAGTGGGCGACAAGAATAGAGCGAGAGACGCGAACATATATATATAAAAGATATAACGTCACGAATTCAATAAATTATTGCCGGCCAAACTTCTTTCCGGCGGCTGTTTGACCCGACATACTCCCCCCGTTGGAAGATGGGCTTTCAACAGCATCATGAAGGGGCAGCAGGCATAATTTATTGACTGCGCGCCTTGTAGCTCCGGTTGCAGTCCTCAGCAGTGCCACCATCACGCTAGGGATATTGGAGCACCATTTCCGCAGCTGAAATTCGCCCTTGGACAAAAGCGCAGCAATCTGCCCTAAAATGTCAACAACTTCCTCCTTGGTGCTGCCACTGGATCCCACTGGAAAGTCTTCCACCTCGTCCTTCGTTAGCACGCAGTGATGTGGCAGAAAATATTTGCAATCTCGATGCACCTCCGGCGGAACCAGGGACATACGACGTAGGTTAAGATTCTCCTTTACAAAGGCCAAATACTGAGCGCGCAGTTCGGGCTGATGAGGCAGTTTCTTCAGTTCGTCCTTTGACGCTTACACCGTCGGATCGGTGCAGGTTTCCACTTCCCAGAACTGTCAAAGAAGTTGATTGAGCCGCTCATCTAAAGGCTCTTTGGGATGTACTCCGCCTCCACAAACAACCGAGCAGAGTTTTTGGGATTGAGGGCAAACCAGGAGACAAATGAATTTGCCCGACACAAAGCAGCTCGTAAAATAATTCAGCTCCAATTAGCAAATCAACTCGCTGCGGCTGGTGAAAATGAGGATCTGCTAGTTTTACATTGGCGGGAATTTTCCATGAGCTGACGTCCAATGCAAAATTGGGCTGAAGGTCAGTGATGTTGGAGGCTACGATCGCAGTTACTTACGCCGAGTAGTCAGAGCACTAGGATTGCCAGCAGACTTGCACAGAAAACTCATCGGTACAAACCCCTGCGTCACCTATACCGGACACAGAAACCGGAGACCTTATCTTCCGCAGCTGCAGTTGGTTTGCCAGCCTTGAGGTGACTAGATGCACCTGCGAACCAGAATCGAACAGCGCTCGGCAGGGCAGTAGAACTCCGGAGCGGTTTTTGTTCGTGACCTCCAACGATCGATCAGTCTCCAAGGCAGATTCACAAAGGCAGGACCGCAACCGTTGAAGCTTCTCGACCCGACTGATGAATGGGTTTGTGTCCACCATGGTCTCGAACAGTGACCGAAACTCAAGCCACTCCGCATAACCTCCACTAAAAGTGGGAAGTGGCAGTGGCGGCAACGCCTGAAAAGTTCTGCCAAACGACGGATCGCAATTGGTGGCAGAAGCTGCAGAAGTGGGCGACAAGAAAAGAGTGAGAGACGCAAACATATATATATAAAAGAAAAATAAATTATTGCCGGGCAAACATCTTTCCGACGGCTGCTTGACCCGACAGGCTTTTTAATTTAAGTAGCCGATTGGTGGGTCGAGGATTCTTGTTGAAAATGTTTTTCATCTTCTACATTGCATAGATGGGTGAAGGGATCTAAATCGGGTTTCGATCATTGCCGAACAGGTTCCAAGAGGAGTTTGGGAAAGAGGTATTGTTAACATTGCCATTATTATTACCTCTGTTGTTAAAATTGTATTTTGTACGGAATAATTGTTATTATTTCGATTGAAAATATTATTTCAAATTTAGGTATTATCATTACGGGAATTGTTAAGTCATGAGCATTTATTATTAAGTAACAAGAACACAAATATACACATAACAAAAACACAAGCACAATAAATATATAAAAAAAGAAAATATTAGGTCAAAGCCTACACAAAGAACGATGAACGTGAAAGAACCAAACAAGCAGAGAACAGACAAGTAGCTAAATTTCGAGACCTGCTAGACTCAGGACCACAGATCAATTTGATCACTGAGAGATTAGCATTAATTTTGTCATTAAAATGCCACGATACAAAGCTCCGGATCGACGGCATGGGAGGAAAGCCAAAAATGAGCAGAGCAAAAGTAACTATTCTCGTTAGCTATCTTCACGGGTATTTCAGCCAGCGCATAGAATCCTTTGTTTTTCCCCACATCATAGCTGACCAACCAGCTCATCCACTTACTCATTGTGCATTAAAAATACCCAATGAGTGAAAGTTAGCAGATCCCCAGTTTGATAAACCTGGAAGGATAGATCTACTAATCGGCACCGAGCACTTTTACCCGCTACTCCTTCCAAATCAGCAGAAGGTCTGAAGATATGGTGTCGTGCTACAGAACACGAAGCTTGGATGGATTGTAGCAGATAGATTTAAATCCGAAACTCAGCCAGCCATAGCTTGTGGTGCCGGCGTCGGTGAAGAAACTGACTCATTGTTTGAAAAGTTTTGGAAGTTAGATAATTTGGACAACCAAACGAAACATCGATCTCCGTCAGAGGTGCATTGTGAGAAACACTTTGTAGAAACTCTGAAAAGAGCAGCAGACGGAAGATTTATTGTGAAACTACCTCTCGCCGTACACCCTTCAGCCCTGGGAGAGTCGAAAGATACTGCCATCAAAAAGTCATTAAAGGTCAAGTATCAAGTATGGATCAATCTGGATAATCAGTTCCATCAGCGTGTAACAATCCAGCTAAGGATCTGAAGTACTATAGATTTAAAACAGTCACGTATGAAACCAAAACAGCTCCATTTTTGGCCACAAAATCCCTAATCATTTAGCAGTCTGGTCACGGGAAAACTACCCGTTAGGGTCTGAGATGCTTGAATATGAGATCAACGTAGACGTTGGCTTGATGGGTGCTGACTCAGTGGCAGAAAAGTTCAAATCCACAGTGAACTGAATAAAATTCTACTGCCACACGATTTCAAATAACAAAATTGGTGCTGAAATAATGCAGAAGTACTGCTAGGAATACCCAAAGAGGATACCGTGAGCGACATAAAACTGCATGAGACCTTAGACCAATTCAGTGTCGAAACCCTCGACCTCATATGAATGCCCAATAAGAACAATTTTTGTGGACGAACGCAGCGAAGCGAAGCTCTGGTCATCACAAAGCGAGTGGTTTGCTCTGAGTTATCACAAATCTTTGACCCAATTGGTTTGTTTGCGCCAGTTGTCGTAAAGGCAAAGATATTCAAGAACACCTCTGGGAATTGAAAGTAGCTTGGGATGAGGAATTGCCTTAGAATTTCAGTCAGATTGGAGAAACTATCGTTCTGACCTGCAAAATCTAAATAAATTGCAAATTCCAAGGCACATATTTGACGGAAAGGTTCAAGTCACACAAGTACTAAACATTTTCGTGGACGCCTCTTTGCCCTGACTAGAGTTGTGCGCAGCAGTCCTAGGCGCAGAACTGACGCACAGAGTCAGACAAGATCTACGCTTGCCTTTAGACAATGTTTTTGGGATCTTTTGGACTGATTCCTCCATCGTTTTAGGGTGCTATCATCCGCTAACAATTCAGCCGACGTCTTGTCCAGAGGAACAACAAACTCTCAAGTAACAGTATGTGGTTTTATGGAGTATGTGGTTCCCATGGAGCAAAGGAGAACTGGACAAAGATGCCAGGCATTATTTCGACGAGTTTAAAACAAAAAACAAAATTCGAAAGCAAATTCGAAATTAGTCTTGCTCCCATACGATGACACAATTGTAAAAATGATCCTAAGAGAACTACATGAAACCAACATGCGTTGCGCTTCCCAAGCCTTTCGTACCATTGATTGGCAACAATGCTGGATCATCAATTACAAAACAATGGAGAGAAGCATTGAACACAACTGCGTGTGATGTACCAGAGTGATGCAAAAATTAATGAGTCAAATTAGAGCAAATCTACCAGCCGAGTGAGTCAAACAGGCTCGCACGTTCTTTAAATCTGAAGTAGATTTATGCGGCCTCATATGGATTCATCACAAGATTCGAAGCAAACGACCTGACAAAGCCTATATCGCAGTGTTCTGTTGTTTCTTCACGACAGCAATTCATTTCGAGTTGGTAAGCGATCTCACAACAGACGCCTTTTTGGCCGCTCTCCGCCGATTTCTTGGACGTCGAGGTAAGTTCCAATCGCACTATCCTTGGGTGGCCCATGGGAAACTGCGGTGAAATCTGCAAAACGGCTGCTTGTATCAATTACAGCCACGGCGTCTTTGACGTTTGAAGAACTCAACACTGTGGTCGTTGAAGTCGAGGCGATCCTCAATTCATGTCCTATCACTCCCATGTCTTCAGACCCCAGTTACGAATGAGCTTTAACGCCAGGACACTTCTTGATTGGAGAACCTCTAACTGCTCCTCCTGATACCAAGATCATCCAGTGCGGTAAACCATTAATAAAAATATAGGAACTGGTATCACGACTGAAGCACTCCTTTTGGAAACAATGGTCATGTGAGTACCTGCAAGAACTCCAGAATCGGCACAAATGGAAGCATACACCTCCAAATATAGAAAAGGGATTGCTACTCCTTATAAAGGAAGACAATGGGAAAAAAGGAATCGTCTCATCTATGCCTGTAATTCTAGCGCTTATGTTGCTATTTCCACTCGCAACTTGGAGCCATACTGGAATGATATGAAGGTACTTTCAGCTGGATTAACGGAGCTCTCACACAAGTGCCAGGAATTGTCGAACGTAGCAGCATACAGTTCCATTCTGGACCATTTGAAACATCCTAATGCATCACTCTCGGCAATGTAGATCACCATTTAATCTTGCTGGAACATAGATAATTCATTATTCGGTGTACTAGACTCTACGTACGCAAAACTATCACAATGGTTAAGGGTAACGAGGACTTCCTCCTACAGCTGTTTCAGACCAGACATCCATTGTGGTCTCCACCATCAATTTAGTGCGAAAAGGAAGTTTGGCTACCAAC
Source organism: Drosophila atripex (assembly GCA_035045925.1). Classification (NCBI taxonomy): domain Eukaryota; kingdom Metazoa; phylum Arthropoda; class Insecta; order Diptera; family Drosophilidae; genus Drosophila; species Drosophila atripex. Next base: position 832,100 of record JAWNOP010000011.1, read on the forward strand.
AAACGCTTAAGATCCCTGAAACAACAGATGATTCTCATAAATATGCAACGAGGGCAGTAGCACATTTGGAATCATTTGTGATTCTCATGGCACAAATACATCTACTTGCAAATGGTTTACAGCGAATGCAAAATGAGATAACTAATGTATTTGCTGATGTTCGCCATAAAACATAATTTCAATTTTAATATCACCTACACAGCATCGAAACTAACTCGACCAATTTCGGGATCCCTTACCACCCAACCAGATCTTACCAGTCGTCATCACTGTATGTGCAAGGCAGTACAACTGATACTCATATGCTCACATGATACTAAAATGCACACCTATAAAAATTGAGCAGCATATTTGTTTCAATTACTTAGGGGCATACAATGTTAATTGCAGAATTCCAGTTATTTAACAACAAGACTGGAACAGAATGTCATAGCAATCCTTTACACTCTAGCACTCTAGCATTTTTCAAGAAAAATTAACATTTAAGAAACAAACACTACAGGAACAACAAACTGAAACACAGCAAGAACTGATGACAGTACACTTTAATGCAATTGACAAAATATTCCACAATATTACACTTTTAAATTGTTAATTTATTATTTTTACGTTTTTGCTATATTTTCATTAATTTACCACCTAAGGAATATCCATGTATCTAATTAGCTATAAATATGGAACTATTATATTAATAAAATCAGTCTCAGTATTCTGAACTCACTCAATTCTTCACGTTTTAATTTTTTCAAGTGCAAGATGCGGCATCAAACCAGCAATCGGTTGAGCCTTGAGCAATGGGTACATATTGCTCAAACTTAATCATTACTGATCAACCGAAAATTGTTGCGGTTATTATTATTTCTCGTAGTCGTTCCTGCGATAGTTATTATTATTTTTATTTTTCGTTTGGTATGTATTGTCTCTAGGTCCCTGATTGTATGAGTTGAAATGTCTTGGGTACGGTCAATTTTGGTCTGGCCTGTTGCTGTTAATAGACGTATATCTAACGATACATTGAGATAAGAAGGCCTGCTGTGATCAGCATATTTCATATGATTTTTCGAGACTTATAGGGCATTGTGCCCTAACAATGGAACCAAGTAATACTTTAAGTCAGTCGACGAAAGCGTTTAATCAAATTTCGTCGTACAGTGGGTTTGAGTTATCCGTTTGGGTTGGATTTTTTTTATATTATTATTTATATTATCCCATTCTAATTTAGCTCCTGCCAGTGTTAGTGCATGGTTGGCATTTCCTTTAATTTTATTGCTGATTGCCCTTAAGAGCAATACGCCATAGGGTATTGGTCTGCGCCCAGAATTAACATATTTATCTCCTCGACACTTTCGATAAAACTTTCTAAGTTCCCTGGTGGTCGTACGTAGGCAGTTGGTTGATAAAAGCGAAGAGGTCACTGGGGTTCAGGGTTGTGGACAAACTGGTCATGGTTCTAATCGTAGGGCTTAATGGTCTACCGGATTTGGTAGGAGTAGGGGTTCCAATGTTTAAGATCGGTCTTCTCGAATCTCGGGGAGTCTACTACCACTAAGTCCTAGTCTAATAAGTCCTAGATTTTAAAAGATTAGTATTCGATTTCTTTGACATTTATAGATATTTGTTGTTGCTTCCTAGGTGTTTCACTATATTGTATCTGTATTGCGTTGTACCTAAGTTTTCTCCTTAGGTGTTTTTTTGTGTAATGGATGTTATGGATATTGGTATTGTTTTGTTGTTGCTGTAAAATTCTTTTTTTTCGCTTTCAGATTTCTGTTGGCTAACTGTAATAAAATGTATTTAGTACTCTGTGTTTGTATAAAATAGATTAATATTATTTCATAAGTAAATATTTTCTTGAATGTATAGGTTTTTTGTTATCAATTTCTCTTTTGATTTGGATTTGTTGAGTTGTATAATATCGCAATTGCATTTTTGTTATGTAAGTTAAGATTACTGAAGTGTAACAAACAAGCGGTAGAAATCTTGGATGATTATTTTATCACCCTAATGTTTCTAGATGCCAACAGATGCAGTACCGACACCGGGCCACCAAAGCTGAATATAATTGGTGATCATCAATTATATTGCTCACAATACACAAGACCCTCTCAAGTTTCAAGGAAAACATGTAAGTGGGCTGATTAATTAAGTGAGTATATATGTCACTATATTTGTCACTATAACAAATTAAAAAAAAAATATATATAAAAATATATATATATATATAAATATATTTATAAAAATGAAAAAATTATAATATATGCAATTGTGACGTGCAGCTCATATAAAATTTTTATTTGTGAAAATAGAATTGAATAAAACATAATTTATAAATATAAATTGGAAAAATATATATAAAAACTATATATAAAAATTAAAGTTATTACTTAAAAGCTACCTTAAACTTAAAAGTTTATCAATTTATTAACATAATACATTAAACTTAAAAGTGGCCGAAGGGAATGTTTGGTCAAATGCATTGAACCTCGTATGAATTAGGGTTTTTAATGAGCTATCCAGGTCCGTATGGGAAAATCCCTGTCGGGTCAAAATCCGCCGGAAAGAAGTTTGGCCGGCAATAATTTATTGAATTCGTGACGTCATTTCTTGTATATATATATGTTCGCGTCTCTCGCTCTATTCTTGTCGCCCACTCTCGTGCATTCGATCGGCCACCTGGATTTGCCGTCATGCGCTAGCGTTTGTCTCACTCTCGCGGGATCTCTCGATCGCTCCGCTGCATCAGGCGTTAAGCCGCGCTCCCGCGTCATTATTCTCTATTCGGTCGTCAACACTACTCAGGACATTTTTACATATATCATTTGTAGAAACCCCAGATCCATTAAATTAATTGTATCAATATTTATAAATCGAACTGTGCTTGTTTTATATTGGTAAATATATAATATTCAGAACACAAACTTAAAGCTCCCGAAAACGCTCGGTAACTGATCAGTCCCCATGCATCCCCATGCGATACACCGCTCGACGAATTAAGTCAGTACCAGATTTTAACGGTGAGCAAGACGAGTATGTAGCGTGGATGCAATTTGTAAAGGATGCATACGAACTCTTTAAGCCTTACCAGTACAGCAGTGCCCTTTATGAAGCCGTTACCATAATCAGGTTGGTATCACACAACACTGTACCTAATTTCGATGCTATTCTGGCCAGATAAGACTGCTCCTACGCAGACAAAACTACGATGCGACAACAGCTTGAGGCGATACGTAAAAGAGACCAAAGCCTCATGCAATACTATGACGAGGTTGAGCATAAGCTAACCCTAAATTGTCATGACCCACGACATTGAAAAAGCCACACTTGTCAACACAGAGATGAGGGTTGTGTTCATCTTGGCTACACGTGCTTATATCAGGCCTAGAAAAAAACAGTTGAATTTTCGGCATAGCCAAAAGACTCTCCGTCGGATTTGGCGTTAGCTAGGGAGGCTGAAGCCTGAATCAAAAACTTCGCGGCAACGTATGCTTGGGCAATGAAGCAGAAGACACAGAATTCGGACTCCCGTAAGGCTCAGACCGCGCTCCCGATATACAAGGAAGCTAAAATGACTCTCATTATTAAAAAAAAAACTATATCACATCCACGTCCAAAATTATATATCAATCCACGTCAATCAGCACAGCCCATGAACTGGAGTCCATCGTGGACCAGGTCCAGACCACATACATAATTTAAACCAAACCAAAATGTAGCACAGCATCAAAGTTCGCAGACAAACAAATCAAAAAGACCAGATACAAAGTCCTCAGATACAATATCTGACCAAAAGCGCCAGCGGCTTGAGAATATTGAGCAGACCGCCAGTGCCAAAGACCAAGAATATAATAACACTGCGGTAGCCACGCTGAGCCCAGTCAAAGGCGACAGTGACTCGGTCGACTCCCATGACCCTCTCAATTTTTGAGAGAACGGCCCTGGCTACCGTTAAACGATTGACGCTTGGCTGGGAGAACTTTAAAAATTCTTATTGACACAGTGACAGCAAAAAGATATATAAAGCCCGTAAAGGAGCTTAAATATATATTGCCAGTAGCCTCACCATGTCGCGTGAATTCAATTCACGGATCCAACGGCATAGTAAAAAGTTCCTAATAAGCGTCTTGGGAACAACTTCCTCATTTTTTCCTCATTAGATTCTCTAACCACATTTGAGCCACTCTTAAAATGCATACTATTAAAATTGTGTTGGGTCGCGTGTCTAAGGACGTGCAGTTCCTTGACTGCTACAACGTAAACTGTACCAGCATAAAGGACATAGTTGTTCCAAAGTCAGTGGAAAAGCAGTTCATCGAAATGATGAAACAAAATAACTAAAGTCTTTTCCGACGCAACTCAAACCTTAACATAATATTATTACCCGATCTAGATCTTGGAACAACAATCCAACTTGGGTGGTCGATAAAAAGGATTAGATGAGACAGGTGGTAGGAAAAAGCGTTTGGTAATCGACTTCAGGAAACCGAACGAAAAAACTGTTCCCCATAAATATCCTTTGCCATTTATCGAGTTAATACTATCTAAACTTGGCAAAGCCAAATACTTTACAACCCTAAAGACCTAAAATCCGTCTTTCACCAAATTTTACATTTATTCTAGAGAAAAACCATTTTACTAAAACTAAAACAAAAACTAACCCTAATAAGGTAGCAGCCATTAAGGAATACGCATAACCGACAAGCTTATTCTCACTAAGATTATTCTTGCAAGGACTTATAAGCTATTATAGCAAGCTTTTATAGATGTTTCATAAAAGATTTCGCTACAATAGCCAGGCCACAACCAACCTCCTTAAGGTAGAAAACGGTTCCGTAAGTAAACACATGTCTAGGAATTTTATCGATCAACTAGGAGACACATTCAATAGACTTCGGAATATTTTTGAATCAGAAGATGTCACTCTTAGATACCCAGACTTCAAAAACCGTTCGATCTGACTACCGACGCGTCACCCTACGGCATCTGGCTGATATCCAGAACGGCATCATAACAATGATATCCAGAACCCTTAAATACTGCGAGACCCGTTACGCAACTAACGAAAGAGAGTTGCTCGCTATAGTCTGGGCTCTAGGAAAATTAAGGCTGTATTTGTATGGTACTCGTGACATAAGAATCTACAAATAACAAACTAAAACGTTGGATGGCATTTATAGATGACTAAATGGCGCGAAGTCACGTACAATCCAGGCAAAGAAAATTATGTCGCCGACGCCCTTTCGCGACGAAACATCAATGCCCTTCCGAACAAAACCGAATGTGATTGTGCAACGATTCACAGTGATGAATCTAGCACTGACACGATACAAATAATGGAAAAACCTTTAAATTGTTTCAGAAATCAGATAACTCTAGAAGAGGCAAAGTATTGTCAACTGTTTTTGCCTGTTGGTACTCGCAACAAATGCAACAAATGCCGCGTCTAGCTCACAGAGGCTATGGATCGTTCCACCGAATTTATAGATTCGACGTGAATGCCCGAGCCCAGAAATAACACAGGGTGCTTCGTTTTTCCAAAAGTTGCCTTACTTTATTTACAAAAGTAAGCACCTCACCGGCTGCTCGGCTCAGCTGAACGACCACTAGTCCTCCCCTTGTTCACCGGTCACAGTTCCGGTCTTGGTGCCTGGCGCCGGTTCGGCTTACGGTTCCCTTCGTACGGACTCACGTGTTCGAGTTGCGGGGCCAACTGCTCTCCGCTGTCCCCGCTGTCTCCTAAGATATTTGAGCGTGGCCGCGACGGCCCACCCGGGACCGTTACATTCCACGGTGATTTCTGCCCCCGATGCTGCCCCCTTATGCCGTCTACATTCCACGCATTTCTTTCCTTTTGTACTTTCTAAACACGGCCGCGCTATCTTGCCCCCCTCCCATCGCTGTTGCACCCCTTGTCACCTGTGTTGGCGTGTGGGACATTTAATCTCTTCACAGTATTCCCTGAAGCGAGTCCTTATATTTTTTACACTTCATTCATTATACACTTCACGGAAAAATCCACCCATTAAGATGCATTAAACCGAGGTAGTGTGAAATTGCAAAATATGTACTAGAGCAAAGTATGGCAGACACCCCACGAAACAAGAACTTTCTTGTCGGTGAAACAATTAAAATAATTTAAAAACAAGCAGATAAAAAACAGTTTTTAAGTTGCATCGACAAGTTCTCCAAATTGCGACCATACGACCAATAGTGTCCAGGGCAATAGTGGACGTGAAAATCCCATCATCCAAAAAAATAAATTTATTCCCAAATACAAAGACTATTTCTGTGATGAAGAAGCGTCTGAAACGATTACATCGTTACTAAAAAATATATATGACATAGATCTTATAAATACACCCCCGCTGCATAGTAGTTCAAACGAATAAATCGAACGCCTCCACAGAACCCTAACAGAAATAGCGAGGTGCATCAAAATAGGCGACTGTGGAATACAATAAAACATTACATTCAGTCATTAAACAAAAACCCATTGATGTAATTCACTCTGCTTCAGACAAAGTTAAGAAAGAAATAAATTAATATTGAAAAAGCGCAAAAGGATAACCGTGAAAGATGCAACCCATTAAGAAAAAGCAGAATGTCTGAGGTAGGAGAAAAGGTCTACTTAAAGAACAATAGAATAAATAGAATAAAAACAATAGGCAATAAACTAATACCGTTATACACGGAAAAACGCGTAGAAGCGGACCTGGAAACATCGATTCTCAATGGAGGGAGAGTGGTCCACAAGGACAACCTTAAATAACTTTTTTTCAAATTTACGCGCACTTAACACAATTAGAAAAAAGCCAGTAGCTTTAACCTGCCACTTTCTTACAGGATCGCGGAAATCATTTAAACAATATTAGCCATAGTTAACGCTGGAGTGACAGACAACACTCACGCCCGGTACATCCTCATAACCGACGGAGTTTCTTTGGTGTGGGAACATAGGAATTATGTACTTTAAATATTCGAGCAATTTGACGGAGTTCCCAATCGTGACAGATGAAACAATTAGATTGTTTGCGTTATTTCCACAATCACACATGTCCGTGTTGAAGGGCCACCACCCAGATGCCTCTACTTTTTAGGAACCGCGTTAAAAGTGGTAGCGGGCACTCCTGATGCAGCTGACCTCGAAATGCTAAGAATGTCCAACTCCCGGCTTATTGAATCAAACAATAGACGAGTAGTCATTAACTCCGAAACGCAAAGCCAGATAAACAAATAAACCGATTATGTTAATGAAATCATTAAGGCAAAAAAGAAGGACCTGGTTGACACCCCACATGTATACGAAGTTTCTTTTGCCAGAAATAGAATACTAATTACAGAGATACGTGCTCATTGAGTATCCTAAGATAAAATTAAAAATTAAAAAAAATAACCTGTGAAAAGGTTACCGTCTTTCCCGTTTCTCACTGTCGGGTCAAGCAGCCGCCGGGAAAGAAGTTTTGCCGGCAATAATTTATTGAATTCGTGACGTCATTTCTTGTATATATATATGTTCGCGTCTCTCGCTCTATTCTTGTCGCCCACTCTCGTGCATTCGATCGGCCACCTGGATTTGCCGTCATGCGCTAGCGTTTGTCTCACTCTCGCGGGATCTCTCGATCGCTTCGTTGCATCAGGCGTTGAGCCGCGCTCCCGCGTCATCATTCTCTATTCGGTCGTCAACCTACTCAGCACATATTTACATATATAATTTGTAGAAACCCCAAAACAATTAAATAAATTGTATCAATATCTATAAATCGAACTGTGCTTGTTTTATATTCGTATATATATATAACATTTAGAACACAAACTTAAAGCTTCCGAAAACGCTCGGCAACTGAACATTGATGAACCCCGAGGTGATTGAAAACTTGAGCTGCGCGGCTTAAAACATATAAACATAAACAAATTAAAACATTATTCGAATTTTGATTTGTGCGCGAAATTTTAGCATCTGTTGACATACATACATACGCTGTTTGCAGAGTCGCTCTTACATATTTTACTCCGTTATATAGAAGCTGCACAGTGGGTCGTGAGCTGACAATATATAAGCGAACTAACTCGATAAACTCGATTGTGCCTCTCCTGGAAGGAAAGTATTCCTACCTCAGACATTCTGCTTTTTCTTAATGGGTTGCATCTTTCACGGTTATCCTTTTGCGCTTTTTCAATATTAATTTTTTTCTTTCTTAACTTTGTCTGAAGCAGAGTGAATTACATCAATGGGTTTTTGTTTAATGACTGAATGTAATGTTTTATTGTATTCCACAGTCGCCTATTTTGATGCACCTCGCTATTTCTGTTAGGGTTCTGTGGAGGCGTTCGATTTATTCGTTTGAACTACTATGCAGCGGGGGTGTATTTATAAGATATCATATATATGTCATATATATTTTTGAGTAACGATGTAATCGTTTCAGACGCTTCCTCATCACGGTTAAATATAGTAAAGCAACTTTTGGAAAAACGAAGCACCCTGTGTTATTTCTGGGCTCGGGCATTCACGTCGAATCTATAAATTCGGTGGAACGATCCATAGCCTCTGTGAGCTAGACGCGGCATTTGTTGCGAGTACCAACAGGCAAAAACAGTTGACAATACTTTGCCTCTTCTAGAGTTATCTGATTTCTGAAACAATTTAAAGGTTTTTCCATAATTTGTATCGTGTCAGTGCTAGATTCATCACTGTGAATCGTTGCACAATCATTGCACAATTCGGTTTTTTTCGGAAGGGCATTGATGTTTCGTCGCGAAAGGGTACGTGACTTTGCGCCATCTAGTCATCTATAAATGCCTTCCAACGTTTTAGTTTGTTATTTGTAGATTCTTATATCACGAGTACCATACAAATACTGCCTTAATTTTCCTAGAGCCCAGACTATAGCGAGCAACTCTCTTTCGTTAGTTGCGTAACGGGTCTCGCAGTATTTAAGGGTTCTGGATATCATTGTTATGATGCCGTTCTGGATATCAGCCAGATGCCGTAGGCTGACGCGTCGGTAGTCAGATCGAACGGTTTTTGAAGTCTGGGTATCTAAGAGTGACATCTTCTGATTCAAAAATATTCCGAAGTCTATTGAATGTGTCTCCTAGTTGAGTCCTAGTAGGTTGGTAGGTCTCCTAGTAGGTTGGTTGTGGCCTGGCTATTGTAGCGAAATCTTTTATGAAACATCTATAAAAGCTTGCTATAATAGCTTATAAGTCCTTGCAAGAATAATCTTAGTGAGAATAAGCTTGTCGGTTATGCGTATTCCTTAATGGCTGCTACCTTTTTAGGGTTAGTTTTTGTTTTAGTTTTAGTAAAATGGTTTTTCTCTAGAATAAAAGTAAAATTTGGTGAAAGACGGATTTTAGGTCTTTAGGGTTGTAAAGTATTTGGCTTTGCCAAGTTTAGATAGTATTAACTCGATAAATGGCAAAGGATATTTATGGGGAACAGTTTTTTCGTTCGGTTTCCTGAAGTCGATTACCAAACGCTTTTTCCTACCACCTGTCTCATCTAATCCTTTTTATCGACCACCCAAGTTGGATTGTTGTTCCAAGATCTAGATCGGGTAATAATATTATGTTAAGGTTTGAGTTGCGTCGGAAAAGACTTTAGTTATTTTGTTTCATCATTTCGATGAACTGCTTTTCCACTGACTTTGGAACAACTATGTCCTTTATGCTGGTGCAGTTTACGTTGTCGCAGTCAAGGAACTGCAGGTCCTTAGACACGCGACCCAACACAATTTTTATAGTATGCATATTAAGAGTGGCTCAAATGTGGTTAGAGAATCTAATGAGGAAAAAATGAGGAAGTTGTTCCCAAGACGCTTATTAGGAACTTTTTACTATGCCGTTGGATCCGTGAATTGAATTCACGCGACATGGTGAGGCTACTGGCAATATATATTTAAGCTCCTTTACGGGCTTTATATATCTTTTTGCTGTCACTGTGTCAATAAGAATTTTTAAAGTTCTCCCAGCCAAGCGTCAATCGTTTAACGGTAGCCAGGGCCGTTCTCTCAAAAATTGAGAGGGTCATGGGAGTCGACCGAGTCACTGTCGCCTTTGACTGGGCTCAGCGTGGCTACCGCAGTGTTATTATATTCTTGGTCTTTGGCACTGGCGGTCTGCTCAATATTCTCAAGCCGCTGGCGCTTTTGGTCAGATATTGTATCTGAGGACTTTGTATCTGGTCTTTTTGATTTGTTTGTCTGCGAACTTTGATGCTGTGCTACATTTTGGTTTGGTTTAAATTATGTATGTGGTCTGGACCTGGTCCACGATGGACTCCAGTTCATGGGCTGTGCTGATTGACGTGGATTGATATATAATTTTGGACGTGGATGTGATATAGTTTTTTTTTTAATAATGAGAGTCATTTTAGCTTCCTTGTATATCGGGAGCGCGGTCTGAGCCTTACGGGAGTCCGAATTCTGTGTCTTCTGCTTCATTGCCCAAGCATACGTTGCCGCGAAGTTTTTGATTCAGGCTTCAGCCTCCCTAGCTAACGCCAAATCCGACGGAGAGTCTTTTGGCTATGCCGAAAATTCAACTGTTTTTTTCTAGGCCTGATATAAGCACGTGTAGCCAAGATGAGCACAACCCTCATCTCTGTGTTGACAAGTGTGGCTTTTTCAATGTCGTGGGTCATGACAATTTAGGGTTAGCTTACGCTCAACCTCGTCATAGTATTGCATGAGGCTTAGGTCTCTTTTACGTATCGCTTCAAGCTTAAATTGCATCCACGCTACATACTCGTCTTGCTCACCGTTAAAATCTGGTACTGACTTAATTCGTCGAGCGGTGTATCGCATGGGGATGCATGGGGATTGATCAGTTACCGAGCGTTTTCGGGAGCTTTAAGTTTGTGTTCTGAATATTATATATATACCAATATAAAACAAGCACAGTTCGATTTATAAATATTGATACAATTAATTTAATGGATCTGGGGTTTTTCCAAATGATATATATAAAAATGTCCTGAGTACGGTCGACGACCGAATAGAGAATAAGGACGCGGGAGCGCGGCTTACCGCCTGATGCAGCGGAGCGATCGAGAGATCCCACGAGAGTGAGACAAACGCTAGCGCATGACCGCAAATCCAGGTGGCCGATCGAATGCACGAGAGTGGGCGACAAGAATAGAGCGAGAGACGCGAACATATATATATACAAGAAATGAATTCAATAAATTTAGTTTTAGTAAAATGGTATATATAACTATATATATAAATATATATATAAATATTTATATATATATATTTTTTATATATATTTTTTTTTAATTTGTTATAGTGACAAATATAGTGACATATATACTCACTTAATTAATCAGCCCACTTACATGTTTTCCTTGAAACTTGAGAGGGTCTTGTGTATTGTAAGGAATATAATTGATGATCACCAATTATATTCAGCTTTGGTGGCCCGGTGTCGGTACTGCATCTATTGGCATCTAGAAACATTAGGGTGATAAAATAATCATCCAAGATTTCTACCGCTTGTTTGTTACACTTCAGTAATCTTAACTTACATAACAAAAATGCAATTGCGATATTATACAACTCAACAAATCCAAATCAAAAGAGGAATTGATAACAAAAAACCTATACATTCAAGAAAATATTTACTTATGAAATAATATTAATCTATTTTATACAAACACAGAGTACTAAATACATTTTATTACAGTTAGCCAACAGAAATCTGAAAGCGAAAAAAAGAATTTTACAGCAACAACAAAACAATACCAATATCCATAACATCCATTACACAAAAAAACACCTAAGGAGAAAACTTAGGTACAACGCAATACAGATACAATATAGTGAAACACCTAGGAAGCAACAACAAATATCTATAAATGTCAAAGAAATCGAATACTAATCTTTTAAAATCTAGGACTTATTAGACTAGGACTTAGTGGTAGTAGACTCCCCGAGATTCGAGAAGACCGATCTTAAACATTGGAACCCCTTGTTGTATAAGGATGATAAGTTGTTGTAGATGAAGACTCATGCACGTCAGTGCCGTTTTGATTTAGGTTTGATAATAATCTTTTATTTGAAGTTAAA